>JADRCH010000364.1:1217363-1303182 GCA_019843965.1 Rhynchomys soricoides
GCAGGCAAGTGAAAAAAATGTTTTCCTGAAGCAGACTCAGGTGAAAGGATGTTTTACTGGAGCAGACACATGATAGGACACTTGATGAAGGAATATAAATATGACCCCATAGACAGTGAAAGTGAAGCCCTAAGCATTGATTTGGTTTGCTCTGCCTTAATATTTTTTAATAATGGCATGTATGTACTGGTTTGCCTTACATAGCATTGTTGCACTCAACACCGCCATTGTGAGAAACTCACCCAAGAACTGATCATGAGGCTCCTGTGGCAACTTGCTGCTTCTATGGCCTTGCCTCAGGCCAGTTGGTGTTCATGCCTAGTGTCTGCCTGCCAAGAGGACTGGACTGAAGCTGCTGGTTCATGTGTGGTGTTTGCTTGCCTAGAGAACTGGTCTGTAGCTGTTGAGTCGTATTTGGTGTTTTCTATGGGACTGGACTGCTGAGAAAGAAGATCGAGCTTGCCCCCAAAAGAACTATGGCTGAACAGGTACAATTCCCCCTTATCCTAATAACTTTTCTCTTCCACTACCTCTGCTGGGTGGTGGGTTAGAGGAGAGGCTGAACCCTTATTAAAAGTAGGTTGCAAAAAATTTATACCTACAGAGCTTTGTTAAGACTTAGAGATGAGAGGGGAGCACTAAAAGCTCAATGTTATAAAACATTTCAGTGGGGACTGAGTAGTCTGTTTACTGTCCTCACCCTTCTTCACTGGGGTATCTTTAGGAAAACATTTATCTTTCTGACTTTAAGAAAGCCCAGATTACTTACTGTCTTTGACAAGACATCTTAATTTTTAAACTACATTTATGTATGTGTGTGAGCTGAAGTAACTGTGTGGCCATAAAACAACCCAAGAGGACTCAGTTTGTTTCCGCCCATCCTGTGGATTCTGAAGATTGATCGAAGGTCCTCAGAGTTTGGCCCAAGTACTTTTATCCACTGAGCTATCTTTTTGCTTTTGTTTCTGTACTGTTTCTCTAGCTGGTTTTGAACTCATTGCAGACAAGGCTGGCCTTAAACTCAGAGATCCACCTGCCACTGCCTCCTGAGTGCTGGAGTTAAAGGCCTGTACCACCAAGCCTGGCTTACACTGAACTATCTTGATGTCTCTTAATAAGATACCTTTTGGAAAACAGCTTTATCAGTAGTGTCAGAGATTTCCTGATTCACTCTATGAGCAGCAATGGCAAACCAGGCCCTGGAAATAAAGGGCTTACTTTCTTCCCCATACTTTCCTCCCATGTCATTGTAATTTTCCTTCTCACTTCCCTGCTTCTTGATTCTAAAGAAATGTTTAGGACTCTAACATCATAAATAGATTAATGCATTAATGGATTAATGGGTTGTTTTATAAACTGTTGCGGCTCTAAAATCCAATTTGGTTAGGTCTCTCTCTTGTATCCCCTTGCTCTGACACCTTAAGACTCAGAACCCAGCCAACAAAAAACTTAGATGAGATCACTGAGCCAAAATAAACTTGTATGACTTAACTCAGACACCTTGAATTGGCTATACTGAGTAGATGGGGTCACGGATGTGAGAGTTTATTTCTAACATATTTAGAAAACTTAGCCAGAAAGGAAGTATGCCTTAGAGAATAGGAAGGGACTAGGGACTCGTGGGTTCCAGGGAAGGGGAGTACCTCAGGGCCACGGGACATCTTGGTAGTACCAGGAGACATGGAGAGGTCAGGTATAGAGCTACACTGAGGGCTCAAAAGGGGACTGAACTCCAGCTCTGGTCAATGCCAAGGTGGGATGCAGGGGTCCCGCTTCAGGACAGCAACTCCAGGAGAGCAACTCCACAGCTTCAGGAAATGGTCTCAAAATTGGAGCTACATCAAGGAAATCCTTCCACAACAGAGTCAGATGCAGCTAGTTGCCTAAGTCTCTCCTCATGTCTTTCACCTCCCCTCTCCCTCTTCCCATCCTCTGACCCCACTCCACCCTGACCCCCAATGCTCTCCATCTCCAGCCTTTCAGATCCTGAGTGTCCACTGGGTTCCTGAGGTCAAAAGGGTCCCAGGACAACAAAGGCTAAGGCAGTGACTGACAAGACTTGTCTGCAAAGAAAAAACTTGGGTCTTACCCTTGGTGTCAGGTTAAGCAGCTCCACACCCTGCCCCTCCACCTGCTAGAACTCCTGATTGGACGATTTCCATGACACTCTTATTGGCACTTGGTCAACCACACTCACATGAGTAGACAAAGAATCCATTAAATGGGTAAGTGAGACCTACAGGGCTCAGCCATTCTCAGTGTATGCAGACTTCTTCCCAGAGCTGAGAACTTGTCCATTCTGGAGACAATTGCATTTTGGCCTAACCTGCTTCTGACTTTCCTGAACCGGCTCCTCATACTTCTTACTATACTTAGTGTAAGTTCATCCTGCTGCGGTGTCTTGGAAATCCCATCAGAAATGTACCAGGGAAGAGCCCGACTTCCAGAGACATCCTCTGACCCCAGAAAAGGATGGACACGCAGACCCTGACCAGCTACATAGAAACAGAAAGCAAAGTTTGCTGTTGAAGATCAGGAATTTGGGGTTAGAGTTGCTAAGGCTTCCTCCAACCTCTCCAGCAACTTGTTTCTTTAGCCAACAGAATGCAAGCACAACAACAATGGACTACAGGGAGTAAGTGAGTGGAAATGGAGCTAGGTGGCAGAGTGATTCTGTAAACAAGAGGGAAGAGGACAAACCAACTTATAACTTTCCTCAAGGCTACAAGTGTGGAAAAATGTAAGCAAAATGTGTTGGGTTTGTACTATCAAAGGGTTAAATCAGATAAAATTCCATTAAAAATAACTACAAAGAAGCCACTTGGCAGAAATTCCAACTCTTCCTGGGACAGCACTTCTTGAAATTAAAGTATATATGTGCTCAAAGTTGTCTGTGCTCAAAAATTGCATTTTGCCTTATCAACTTGACAGTTTAAATTAATCAGTCATGGGGCTGGGGAGATGGCTCAGTGGTTAAGCACACTGGTTGCTCTTCCAGAGGTCCAGAGTTTAATTCCCAGAAACCACATGGTGACTCACAATCATCTGTAATGGGAACTGATGCCCTCTTCTGGTGTGTCTGAAGACAGCTCTCTCTCTCTCTCTCTCTCTCTCTCTCTCTCTCTCTCTCTCTCTCTCTCTCACACACACACACACACACACACACACACACACACACACCAGTCATGTAAGAATCTGAGCTCTGGGGCTGGAGAGATGGCTCAGAGGTTAAGAGCACCGACTGCTTTGCTGGAGGTCCTGAGTTCAATTCCCAGCAACCACACGGTGGCTCACAACCATCTGTAATGGGATCTGGTGCCCTCTTCTGTCTCCAGGCATATATGCAAGCACAATGCTGTATACATAGTAAATAAATAAATCTTTAAAAAAAAAAAAAAAAGAAGAATCTGAGCTCTGACCACTCAGAATGAGGCATGGGATTCCTTTACGTTAAGAGTGAAAATCCAACAGGAGTGGGTTTTGCGTAGGTTTAGGAGTAAGACCTTACTTCAGAAATTATGCCACTGAGGGCAGGCTTTGAGAGTTTAAATACTCTTGCCATTTCTTGTCTGCTCTCTCTGCTTCCTGCTTGTGGTCAAAATGTGAACCTTCAGCTTCTGCTGCTGCCAACATGCCTGCTGTTTGCTTCCATACCCCCTATGCCCCACTCCTGTGACACAGACTTGTATTGTTTTGGAACTGTAGGCTCAAATAAATATGTTCTTCCTCCTGTAAGTTGACATAGTCATGGTGTTTTTATCACAGAAATACAAAAGTAACCAACACAGCATCCTTCTGTTTCTGCCTCAAATGTGCTAGTATTGTAGGCATGTGTCACCATTACTGGTTCGTACTTCTCTTAATGTTCTTATACTCATTTGGTCTATTTATGTAAAACATAATACTTACTTCACAAGAAATAAGAGTTTGTTTATTTTGGAGCCAAATCTAACACATATTCAGGGTACCACAAATACCATATTCTGATGTGATAACAGTTTCACAAAGTTTTCCCAGATAGAGAACAAAAGAAAATTACAAATCAAGGCTTTTAAAAAATACGTTTGCTGGAAGTGTTTCATTAGTAGGTTACAGCAAAGCAGAGAAATCCTAGCTATAGGTTTCAGAAATTACTGGATTACATACTTAGTAAGTTCATTTTTCTCACAGTGTGGCTCCAGGAGATTGAACTCAAGTGGTCAGCCTCATGTGCTTTTGCCTGCTGATCCATCTCACCAGCCCTAGATTTTTTAAATGTAGTTGTACCTTCTGGTGACTTCAGTTTATAGCTGCATCCATTTCTTATTGGGTATTCTTTTTTAGAAGTAAACTCTTACCATAAAGGTTGACTGTATGTCTCTCTCCCTCTCTTTTCTCACGTACAAAGGCTAATTGATGGTGTCTTTTTTCTTGTGCTTTTTCTCAACCCTTTCTTTCCTTTCTTCCCCTCTCCTCCTCTGCTCCCCTCCATTCTCCTCCTTCTCTTATTCCTTCCCTCTCATAGATACACATAAAAAGATTCACCAAGCATGACACCCCACCTTGTTCCCTCAATTCTTCCATTAGCATCCACATATCTCAAGCTCATGTGGTACTTGTTTATACATAGCCCAGAGTAGTCTAGTGATAATCATTCTCCTGCCCAGACCTGTTGAGTGCTGAAATCACTGGCATGAACTAGCCTGACTATGACTTTAACACTTTTCTTTTCTTAGACTCCCTGCTTTAAGATGTAGTTTGATTGTGATTATTGGAGTACAGGGGAATGCAATATATGTTTGCCAGTATACAACAGTTTGTCCTTGCTTGACATATATAGATACTGTGATTTCTATCTCTGTTGGATCATTAGTCATGATCTATCATGAATCAATTTTCTGGTAAAGCTGACCCACTGAATACTGATTTCATTTCAGCAATGAGTTTGTTCATGCCTTTCTTAATAATATATTGGCCCGAATAGTGTAGTTTCAAAGTCCTTTATTTTTGGTTAGGCAAGCTATTACTTTCTTATTCAAATTTTTTAAAATGTTGTTGCACATTTGGTATGCGACCAAGTCTAGTAAAGTTCTTTACATTATTTACTAGTTAAAGGTTTGTTTTAAAAATTAAACAATTGTATACTTAGGCCTGAGAGGTGACATGATGGTGACATTAAAAGTCTTCAAAGAATGTGTTTCATAGTTGGTTGACATTTTAGTAAAAATGTGATATTTACTTAGTACTACACTAGTACTATTCATTTTAGTTAAGAATAGTCTATAAAAAAACTAGCTACATGTTTCTAAATGTTGTCTTTTAGTGAAATCACAGGCAATCAGACAGGTCTCTAACAGCCTGTGACAAAAGATATTCAATAGGAACTATCAAGCCAGCTTCATCATCTTGAGAATACACTGAGGCAGGTGTGTGATGTACTTGCAGGGCAGAATCAGAGAGTTCTCTGTGAGCTCAAGGATAGCCTTTAGACAGTGAGGTCCAGGCCAACCAGAGCTACATAGCAAGACTGTCTTAAGAAAGAAAAGAAAAGAAAAGAAAAGAAAAGAAAAGAACAGAAAAGCATATGTTGGGTCTCAACCTCCTTCTATGACCACATGAAACTATTGCAGTGATTCTGAGAAAGAATCAGGGTTATGAAGGTTGCATAACAGTCGGCACCAACTGTTTGGGAAAGCCACATAGTTCTTTACTCAGGAAAAATCTCTCCCCATAGATACTAGAAGAAGTAGAATTTTTCTGCTTGCATTTTTAACATGAAGGCTCAGGGCATCTAGAGTCAACTCTCTTGTAGGAATTAGGCAATTGGATTTTTAATGAGAATTTTTAGAGACTCAGCATGTAAAAGAAGTTAACACAATCTATCAGCACAGGGGAATTGTCCTATGCTGCTGTGGCTTTGTCAAATAGTTCCAGATTACTGTCACAAAGAGTATAACTGCCAAGAAAGGACTTGACATGTGCAACACGATGTCATGTCACCTCTTATGAGTTAAGTCTTCATCTATAATAGTATGATGCTCAGCCTTTTATATGTTCAAGGGTGTGGCTGTCAAATTCATCTTGGAGGAGTGGGCTATGCTGAATCCATTCCAAAGGAACTCTAAGATGATGTAGGAAAAATCAGGACCATGGCTTTTGTAGGTAAATATGTCACCATCCCTATACTTAACAAAAGAACAGTGTTTCTTTGCTGCTGTATAAACTGGGGCATGGGGAAAATATTTGATTGAATATCTGGCAGAGTCACTTTATACAATAAATTCAGCTAGAATGTTAATATTTTTGTAATATAGTAATTAGCTATAATTTCTCTGGGTCTCTATTTTAGGAAACAAAGTAGAAGACCAAAATTGAAAAAAGTACCATACCTCCTGAGAAACTAAGGTAATGTGCACTCCCATGAGACAGCAGTATACCTCAAGAATCTTGATGTGACAAAAATATTTTTTTTTAAAGAAACAAAAGATAGAAATATATTCAACCTTCACAGTGATTTAATCTTAGGAAATTTTCTTCAAAACCTCATATGTGTTGATTAGCACTAACCTCAAGTATTCTCAAACAAGTAGAAAATCATGGAAACAACTAGAAAATCATAATGCCAGATGTGATGGGTTATATGCTTGTTTTGAGACAGGGTCTCACAATGTGTATCTGTCTTGCCTGGAGCTCACTATGTAGAACAGACTGGACTCAAAGTCACAGAGATCCATCTGCTTCTGTCTCACAAGTGTTAGGACAAGTGTTAGGATTCAGTTTGTGGATACCAAATCTAGCAGGAAGTGACAATTTTTTATCATATTCATATATACAGATCTCACTCCCAGCACAGTACTCACAGATTGAATTATCCACAAAATCTAGATATAAGGATTATATGAAAAATACATTTCCTGGGTCTTGATGTCATAAAGCAATACATGATGGCAAGAAATCATGTGCGTGTGAGTTATGTGAGGGAGCCTTTACTTCTAATTACATTAAAATACACGAATGAATTCACACTGGAGAGAAACCCTATGTGTGTGCCCAGTGTGGAAAAGCCTTCACTTTTCACACAGTCTTTTACAAATGTAAAAACAATTCACCACTGAGGAGCCTTATGAATAGAACTGAGGAAGGCTTCATTATCTCCTAAGAGCACGCCCAAGAATAAACTTGGAGAGAAATACAATGAGTAGAAGCGTTTGGGGGACACTGCTTGCTTCAGTTCACTCAGAGATGGAGATCGTGTTTGTCTAGAAGAGTCATATGTACAGAAGTCTTCTGTTGGCACATGTGTGTAACACAGCCTGAATGAAATCCTTTGAATGTTAATACCACAAGAAAATCAAGACTAGTAGCCAACAGCATCAGTCCTGTGAAAGTTCTTTATATGTTCAATAAAATAATTGAAAGTCATAGGAAGGTCTTAACAAGAATAATTTTTTTAGAATGCTTCATAAAATATACAGTATGAATAAATGAACCCAAAGCTATAACTATATTGTGCTTATTTGGAACATGTAAGGTAGTATTTTCCTTTAGTTTTTAGAAAGGATTAGACTTTGTAGCCCAAGATGCTATTGGACTGGTTATCCTCCCACTTCTGTTTTTTGAATATTTAGATTAAAGATATTTGTTTTGACACGTAGTACCCATAGCTCAGAGTAGGTCTCTAGACTGTATATTTCTAATTTTAGTCTAGAAAATAAGTGTGAACTATGTAAGAGAGAGAGATATTGTTTAATCCCAGAGATAGACACCAGTACGAATTATATCTGAAAATAACTGTAAGGACAGAAATGTACTATACTAATGGAATATAATATTAGGTTTGTTAAAACAATAGTGGGTGGTGTGTTTTTATATCAAATCATGTGATATTTTCTTTTTGCATTTTAAATTGGTTAATAGTCAACAGTGAGTTTTATCAGTAGGCATATGTGTTGTCTTTAAACCACTGTAGCTAATGGGACTTTGAAAATTATATTTTGTGAATATTTGGGGCAAAGCTATAGTTGAGTTGGTAGAGTACTTGTCTAACATTCATGGAGTTCTGGGTTTGATTCTCTGCACTGCATAGACCGGGCATGTTGGCATACACGTGTAATCACAGTACTTGTGCAGGAAGATCAGAAGTTCAAGGTTATCTTTTGTTACATAGTGAGTTTAAGGTAAGCTGTGTATCCATAAGCCCCTGTCTTTTAAAAAAAATATCATTCATTTTCATGAAGATACTTTTTAAAAAAAATTTACTACACTTTTGTGTATATATTTATTTTCTGTACTGATGTTTTCTGTAAATCGTATTTGTCTCTTTAGAATCTGAACCATTTTCAAGCAATCTGTAATTACTAAATGTTGATTTTTCCAATCTACTCAAAAGATAGACATAAATATCCCATTGTAATCTTTGATCAGAGATGATTTATAAGTTTGTGGGGTTAGAGAGATGGCTCAGTAGTTAGGAGCACTTGTTGCTCTTGCAGAGGACCAATGTTCAGTTCCCAGTATCTGAATACTGATATTGCCTGTAATTATAGCTCCAGGGAACCTGAGACCCTCTTCTGGACTCCCCAGACACCTGAACTCACATGTGCCCATACACATATACCATCCCAGGCACAAATAAATCACACTAAATTACATCTGTTTAAAAAGTGTGCTAGTTCACCTACTTAATAGTTCCATGTTGAAACTCATTACTGCACTGATGAGATTGTTTAGTAGGTACAGACACTTGTAGTCAAGCCTGATGAGTTCAGTCCCTGTGGTCCACATGGCGGAAGGAGACAACTACATCCCTCATCCTGTGACTTCCACATATATGCTATGGCATGAGTGTCCCCCTCCCCCACACAGTAAGGAAATAAATAAAATTGGACTTTACTTTTTAAATTATTATATACATACAATCTTGGGATTTTTCATTTAAAATTTGCTGTTCCTGCATACATGTTTTATGTCTCTTGTTCTGGTTTTAATTTCTCCTTCTGTCACTATAGTGAAACATACTGGTACTACATGTTGGATATTGTCCACATATAGAGATGCTGCTTGACTCCTCTTTAGGGATAGTAAATAAAACCTATAGTAAAGTGAGAATATAGCAGAACGTTTACTTCCTGTTAGTGAACATTAACCGTAGACTAGTACACTAGGAACTTTCTCAGATCTAGTACATATCCTGAGATTTGGAGAAACTAATTTTTTTCTTCTGTATTCTTTCTTTCTTTCTTTCTTTCTTTCTTTCTTTCTTTCTTCATTAAGTGTGTGTGTGTGTGTGTGTGTGTGTGTGTGTGTGTGTACATGCAAGCATATGCCACAACAAATGTGTGGGACTCAGAGGACAACTTTCAGGAGTAACTTTCATTATTAAACCCTTGTTTCTGCCATGATGCAACCTGCAGGCTGGCCAGCCCATTAGCTTCTGGGTGGCTTACCTGTCTTCACCTTACATCTCATTGGGATTACACATATGTTCCACCTCATGCAGTTTTACTATCCAGTGGCCATCAGTATCTTATCCAGTGTAAGCTTATGTAGTGTGTAGTTTTGCACTACCTGCCTTTGTTCTGGGAAGTGAACCCACTACCAGCCTCCTCCAGGCTTCCTTTGAATCCACGGATAAAACACACACACACACACACACACACACACACACACACACACACACAGAGTTGTTCATTTTCAACTTGCCTTCTTAGCACAATTGTTGGGCACTGCCATCTCCTGCCTGAAAAGTGTGCCCTTAACAATATTCTTCTCTCCACTCTTCCCACCTGCCCTAAACTTCAGTTGGTCAGTTGAATCTAGTCCCTGTTAAGTATTTCTGATTACATGCCTATAGATGTGGCCATAGCCCCCTGCTCCTTCCAAGACCTCACATGGTTGCCTGGTTCTCTTCTCTCCAAAGCATGTGAAGCTCCCTCTCCCCTTTCTTGCATCCCCTTTTCCTCCAGGGTCCTGGAAGTCTCGCCTGTACCTTCTGCCCAGCAACTGCTCCGTGGCTTTCTTGACTGACAGATCAAGAACCAATTGGGGAACAGGACCTTAACATCAGAACTGCCCCTAACACACCTATGATTTTTTTCTTTTACTGAAAAATTTCTTTAGTAACCAATTGTGAGATGTAACTTCAGAAATAAACTTAAATATTACTTATTATAAAGAGACTTAAGCATATCTTTCTCTCTCTTAGGAAGCTCACACAACCTTCAGTGTGACTATTCTTTTTCTGCAATACTGCTCTTTCTACTAACTCCCTGTATAAATCTATTCTTTAAAATCTCTTCTTAATCAACTTTAAATCTGCCTCATACTGATTCACCCTGAAGTTATTATTCTTTTTGTGGTGAAGTCACAACCTCATTTTTACCTGTGTAGAAGTCTCTGGAAGGAACTCATCAGGCAGCTAAAGGTGGCAGAATGCAGCATTGTCTCTGTCTCATCCTGCCAATTGAAGTTCTCCCAAATATCTGTACAATTGTTTACAAATCTGCAAGTCTGACTCCATGATAGTGGAGAGTCACAGGTTTGAATTCAAATTATCTTAGGCTATCTTTAAACTGCCTAATAACTAGCTTTGGAGAGACACATATATTATTTAGTGAATAAAAGTGCCTGCCACCAAGGCTGAGAACCTAAGTTTAAGCCCTAGGACATACATTGTGAAAAGAAAGAACTGACTTCCACATGTGTCCCTCCCCCTACTTACACACACACACACACACACACACACACACACACACACACACCCTCTCTTCCCCCAAGTCTCTCTCTCTACCTTCCTTTGCCCCCAGATACACCCCCTGCTCCCCTTAGAGAAGACCAGGCCTCTCAGGTACATCAACCAAACAAGGAATAGCAAGGTACAATAAGACCAGGCACACACTGTCACATCAAGGCTGGATGAGACAATCCAGTAGGAGGAAAAGGGTCCCACATGTAGGCAAAAGAGTCAGGGACAGCCCTTATTCCCACTATTAGGATTCCCACAAGAACACCAAACTACTTAGCCATACCACCTCCTATTTCCTCTTTTAAATATTGGATTCAGATAAAATCAAGAATCACTGTTCTCTAGAGGAAACTCGATCTGAATCAATAGCCAAGTAGAGCCAGTAGAAAGGGAAACATAGTGAATCTTTCTCTACCATTGCACTATCTTGTCTCTGTCCCCGTAGAATTTAGTAATGAATGTATTTTCATTTTATCGATCAATTCAATAGAGGATATAGTTGCCACTATTCATCATTATTCATTCATACTGTAAGACTCTGGGGAGCCTTAACTTACTAGAGACCCCTGAGTGAACACCATGGAGTCAGGGATCAATGCAAAATACAAGAGGAATTTATTGTCTCAGCATGCTGGGGATCATCCTGCACCAAGATGGGAGAGAATGACCATGAGCAGCCCATTCATTGAGCTTTTATATGGTTTTTGGAGCAGCAGCCATTAGGCACAATGTGATTGGCAGAACAGTGTGACTTTTAAACTGATTGGCCTTTAGGGAATGAAGTAGTAGGGACTTAATCAGCCCCTCCCTTCCAGCCTACATGCTCTCTAACCTGTTTCTTCC
This sequence comes from Rhynchomys soricoides, assembly GCA_019843965.1. Taxonomy (NCBI): domain Eukaryota; kingdom Metazoa; phylum Chordata; class Mammalia; order Rodentia; family Muridae; genus Rhynchomys; species Rhynchomys soricoides. The sequence goes on from JADRCH010000364.1 coordinate 1,228,930, forward strand.
AGGAGGGGAGGGGTGTCCATGAGCTCAGGGCCCTGGTAGAGTTTTCCAAAGTTCCTGAGTTGACTTCTTAAATACCAAGTTCTAAGCAATGGCATGTTGTAGCCTCTTCAATCTGAAAAGCCTTCCATTTGGTCTTCTTGTGGGAAACCTACTTCTCTACAATTTAATTAAGCACTTCACTTGGTATTTCTGCTCTCTCCCTCTGTCACAGCAATGTTCAACTATACTGTCTACCCTACCATAGGTGTATCACCCACATGTGAAGAATCTCCATGTCCAAAAAATAATTCACCTTTGAGTTTATAGTAGCTAGATCTAGATGACACACCTATCAGGAGTGTAAGGGGAGATTCTGATGCTAAGGTCTTGTTCTTCAATTGGTTCTTGATTTTTCAGTAAAAAACAACAACAACAACAACAACAAAAAACAACAGGGGGACCAATTGCTAGGTGGAAGGTACAGATGGGACTTCCTGGTCCCAGGAGGAAAAGGAAATGCAGGGAAGGAAAGAAGGGCTTTTCTGCCTTACTTTGGAGGAAGAATGTAACAATCATGTAAGGTCTCTAGGGGACGGGAGTGAACTAGGACTGTGGCCTCTGCTACAGGCAGGTGGTCAAGGATGTTTGGCAGGGGCTATGCCTAAACATCATAGTGGGACTAGCCACTTTAGGGCAGGTGGAGAGACAGAGATAATAAATTGGTAAAGACATGCTTTTCCAGGTGGGAGATAGTAATGCCTAGCAATTGTGCCAAGAAGGCAAATTGTAAAGGAATTAACTGTGTGTGTGTGTGTGTGTGTGTGTATGTGTCTGTCTGTCTGTCTGTCTTTTATCAGGGGAATCAAGGGTCTTGGGTGGGAGCTGGTGGAGCAATTACCTCCTGGAGCTAAAGGTGGGTAAAGCAAAAGGGAAGCCGGGAAGGGCTGGTATCACAGCCGACCCCAGGCAAAGGGGGCAGCATTTAAAACTCCACACAACACAGGAGTCCATACATATCCGTGGAATCAAAGTAATTCCAAGAAACATATCCACCAGATACTGATCAAACCCTGTGCCTTTAATAATAATCCTAATTGCCATTTATCCAGTGTTCCTCATACTGCACTGTACTCTGATTCTTTCTCTCAAATGGACAGGAACTTGTTATTGTTATCTCCAGCCACAGACTCTGAGCCTGAGGGTCTCTAGTGTTCTTGATCTGACCATAAACTTTAATCGTGGTTCCTGTGGCTATCAACCATAAACACACTGTACTCGATCCTCCCATCAGACAATGTGTCCTTTGCCTTTGATGTCAAGTATGTATTAACTCTTTTATAAGGTCTCTTTAATTTCTAGTTCTTTCTATGGCCACTCATATTTCATGACTTAAGATATTTTCTTCCCACACAGATTTTCTGCTCTCTCAGTATAATTACTAGGTTGGCCTCAGGAGACAATACCCAAAGGACAGATATGTATGGCAAGATGATTCAGCTCCTACCTTCATGGGAGTGTCTCTTGGTTGATTCAGAACTCTTCAGTCCCAGTTTGTTTCCCTGTAGAACTTGGAAAGTTTTCATAATTAATAGTTTCTCAACTTTCTCAAGAATCTAATTTTGGCATAAACAAAAACATTTGTAACTTCTCATGTTGTTCTGGTTAGTTTTATTGGGCTCCTGGCAAGTGTGTGTGTGTGTGTGTGTGTGTGTGTGTGTGTGTATGTGTATCTGAGATAGAACCAAAGGCCATATAGCTCAACCACTGAGCTATATATCCAGAAAAATTCCTTATTAAAAGAAGGTATCCTGGAGTGATGGCTCAGCTGTTAAGAGCACTTGTTATACTGGCAGAGGAACTGGGTTCAGTTTCCAACATTGCTAATAGCCATTTGTAATTCCAGTTCTAAATGATTTGATGCCCTCTTCTGGCCACTATGAGCACTTACATACAAAGTACAGAAGCATGCATGCAGGCAAAACACATAAAATTAAATTAAATTAAAATAAGTTAATTAACTTTAAAAAATTTGGGCAGCGGTGGCATACACCTTTAATTTCAGCATGAGGGAGGCAAAGGCAGGCAGATCTCTGTGAGTTTGAGGCCAACCTGGTCTACAGATTGAGTTCCAGGACAGCTAAGGCTACACAGAGAAACCCTGTCTCGAAAAGCCATAATTAATTAATTAATTAATTAATCTTAAAAGAGAAGGAGAGTGTATGTAGTGGTTTGACTAGGTTTGGCCCCCATAGACTCATGTATTTGAATGCTTGGCCCACAGGGAGTGATACTATTAGGAGGTGTGTCCTTGTCAGAATAGGTGTAACCTTGTTGGAGCAAATGTGTCACTGTGGGTGTAGGCTTTGAGGATTCCCAGTGCTCAAACTCCACCCAGGATGGAAGAGAGCCTCCTCCTGGGGAAGAGCCTGTGGAGGATGGTCTCTCCAGGCTGCCTTCAGACCAAGATGTAGAACACTCAGCTCTTCCAGCACCATGTCTGCCTTCATGCTTCCATGCTTCTCATCATGATGATAATGACCTGAACCTCTGAAACTGTAATCTAGCTCCAATTAAATGTTCTCCTTGTAAGAGCTGCCAAGGTCATGATGTCTGTTCACAGCAATGAAAGCCTAACTAAGACAGTCCAATCCTTCTAATGTATTAACGATTACTGTGAAAGTTCAGGGACAAAACTGATGTTTCTTGGCTAAACACAGTGAGGACATCGGTACCTATCAGTCAGAGTGTAGCCTCCCTGGCAGAAACACTGCTGCAGGATGCTAGCCTAACAGCTCAGAGTAGAACACAGTGACACTCACATTGTGGCTTCTGTTATCTTTGTCTTTCCACGGCTTTACACTGCCTTCATTGGAACATCATCTACCCTCTTGGACCACCTTGGGTTACATACAAAGGAGACAGGGGTCTTTTCTTGGGGCTCTTAGATTGATTAATAGAAGAATTTAAGAATAAACTGAAATGGAGGCTCAAGAACAATCTTATTGGAATTTTAAAAAGTACTCCCTTCAGGACAGAGAAGCTGCAAATCTCAGCAGATGCACAGAAGAAAATGGAGGAGAAAATCTATGTTATTTAAAGTGGCATTAAGGTTAGACACATGGTGAACAAACAGCCACAGGGTAGAAAGGGAGGCTTTAGAGAAATTATAAAGCTGTCCAAAATGTAGGGGAAGCCTAAGTTAGTAAAGCATGCTTATAAAGCAAATAGAAAGAACAAATACTGTATTCTTTTGCCCACACCTTTTTACTATTCACCTCAGCTGAGGAGACAGATAACACAAGCGTTTTTGCTGTGGACATTTCAGTATAGTATATGGCTTGGATGGTTTTTCCTAGAACATCATCCTTTTACCAAAGAGTGGAGGACAGATCCTCACCTGGGGCCCCAGCTGGCAAAGGACACTTTTGAAGGGCTTTCCTTCTTATCCTGCAAGCTCATTACTAAATTGGCTGACACTTGTACATGTTTTCATAGTAACTGGTAGCATTAATACACGTATACTCATGACTGTGTGTGCCAAATGACATCTGCCTAGAGTTTCACTGACCATTGGGCAGACCTTTATAGGTCAGAGGTTGTCTATGTGTAAAGCCAAAGATATGCTGGCCTTCCTGTCCTCTCTGTCCCAGGTTAGGCAAGGACTGTTGATGGGTGGTCTCATTCTCAAGTCTCCACTGGACTCATTTTCAGGAAACACTTAGAGGCCAGAACTCTTGCTGTGTCTTTATCCTTTCTGAACTCTGCTCTCCATACAGCAACATGAAATAGAACTAGGGAGGGGGTGGATGATGAGCTTCTATTATATAAAGAATTTAATGGAGGAAAGAAATAACCCAGTTCAAAGAAATGGCCAGGGTAGAGAGTGTGGGTCAGTAGGAATGTGCTTGCTAAGCACACTCAGCATCCTAGGTCTGTCTTATCACACACAGGGGGGAAGGGCATTAAGACAAAAAGTTTTCAACCAAGTCTCTGATTAAAGGAGAAATTCTCATGAGAATCCATGTCATGCTATGGCAATCATGTGCAAAGCAATTACAATGTTTTCTAAGAACCTGACATCTCCAGCCACACTTAGAAGTTTTTCCCTGCTTATCAGTCAAAGCCACTGGGCTTCTCTCCTGGAAGACACATGAGAGATGAACAAAGTTCAATTGTTTTTACTGGCTTTAAAAAGCCAAATGGGACATCTTCCTGCAAACTGCCTAAGTTCCCTGCCATAACAGTCCCCAGGAAACCAATTCCAAGTTTTGCCAGGGCTCACATCAGGGGGATTTTCAGTGACATCTGGGGCCTCATTAAAAGTTGACAGGCAATTCCAGTCTCCACTTCATTTGCACAAATTACAGAGCCTCTGAGGACCAGCCACAGAGATGCAGGCATCTCAGGCTGATGCATACACAGCAATAAGTTAAGATGGAGCAATCACAGCTACTCATCGTGAAGCAATGGTCCCCAGATGTTTTCTGCTTAGTCTCGATTCTAAACTTGAGTCTCTGCCTAGGAAGCAAGACCTACAGTGAAGTACTATAGGGGTCCCTCTGTTTCCACAAGACCCAAAGGTTCTAGAGGCCCAAGCAGCCAAATGTTACAGAAAACACTGGCATTCTGCCTTACAGAGAATGGCTTCCATAGACTTCCATGGTACACAAGGATGTTTGTCACCTCTTCCTCCACTGTAGTGTTCAATACCTTGTCATGGAAATGACTCATTCAGCACTGCCATTTTTTACCTGACTAAAGCCATAACCTTAAGAGGACGAGAACACAGGTCTTTTTCAAAGATGTGTTCTTCCTGTCTCAATAGATACTGTGCTCAGTAACTATGTGAGTGTGTGGGGGGGAAACTAGCAAGAGGGTGGGACATAGCCCAAAAGGAGGGTGCTTGTCCCTAGCATGGCAAAACAGCATAGAACAAAACATAACAAAACAAAACAAAACTCCACAAGTGGGTTGTCCAGAAGGCTCAGGAGGTAAAGGAATTTGTTGCCTAATGGCATGGGCTCTGTGACCTGAGTTCAGTCCCAGGTAACCAAATGGTGGAAGGTGGGGGACCTAAAACCTTGTAAGTTGGCTTCTGGTCTCCAAACATATGCTGGGCCATAGGTACCCACACAGCATACACATATGCATGCACATACTTAAAATCAGTAAGTAAATGTACTACCATAAAAATTAAGAATAGAAGAGCCTTCCGGTTTCCATCTGTGGCATGAGACCTCTGCCTGGGCCACCAGGGATCCATAGACAAACAGCGTTGGGAAAACCCAGCGAGAGTTGAGCTCCAGACACAGGGACTGAGGAATAGCCGGGAGAGCTGACCCTGCAACACAATTCTCCAAACCCAAATTCCTCTCAGAGAGAACTGGTCTTCAAGGAGTATTGACACCTAGACTTGCAGGAAAGACAAGCCACAGTCAGAGAGAGTAAGACCAGCTAACACCAGAGATAACCAGATGGCGAAAGGCAAGGGCAAGAACACAAGAACAGAAACCAAGACTACTTGGCATCATCAGAACCCAGCTCTCCCACCACAGAAAGTCCTGGATACCCCAACACACCAGAAGAGCAAAGCAAGACTCAGACCTAAAATCACATCTCATGATGATGATGAAAGATTTTAAGAAGGAAATAAATAACACCCTTAAAGAAATACAAGAGAACACAGGTAAACAACTGGAAGCCCTTAAAGAGGACACACAAAAATCCCTTAAAGAATTATAGGAGAACACAATCAAATGGGCAGAATTCCAGGAAAATACAATCAAACAAATGAACAAAACCATTCAGGAATGAAAAACAGAAATAGAAAAAATAAAAAAATCACAAAGGGAGACAACCCTGGAGTTAGAGAACCTAGGAAAGAAATCAGGAGTCATAGATGCAAGCATCAGCAACAGAATACAAGAGATGGAAGAGAGAATCTCAGGTGTGGAAGATACCATAGAATACATGGACACAACAGTCAAAGAAAATACAAAATCCAAAAAACTCCTAACCAAAACATCCAAGATATCCAGGATACAATGAGAAGACAGAACCTGAGGATAATAGGTATAGAAGAGACTGAAGATTCCCAACTTAAAGGACCAGTAAATATCTTCAACAAAATTATAGAAGAAAACTTCCCTAACCTAAAGAAAGAGATGAACCTAAATATACAAGAAGTCTACAGAACTCCAAATAGATTGGACCAGAAAAGAAATTCCTCCCATCACATTATAGTCAAAACACCAAATATACAAAATAAGGAAAGAATATTAAAAGTAGTAAGGGAAAAAGGGCAAGTAACATACAAAGGCAGACCTATCAGAATTACACCAGACTTCTCACCAGAGACTGTGAAATCTAGAAGATCCTGGGCAGATCTCATACAGACTCTAAGAGAACACAAATTCCAGCCCATGCTGCTATACCCAACAAAACTCTAAATAATCAAAGATGGTGAAAGCGAAATATTCTATGACAAATCTAAATTTCAACAATATGTTTCCACAAACCAAGCCCTACAAAGAATAATAGATGAAAAATGCCAACTCAAGGAGGGAAAATACACCCAAGAAAAAGCAAGAAAGTAGTCTTTCAACAAACTCAAAAGAAGATAGCCACACAAACATATAAACAACATCGAAAATAACAGGAAGCAACAACCACTATTCTTTAATATCTCTGAACATCAATGGTCTTAATTCCCCAATAAAAAAACATAGACTGACAGACTGGATCCATAAACAGGACCCAGCATTTTGCTGCATCCAGGAAACACACCTCCATGTTAAAGACAAACACTCCCTCAGAGTAAAGGGCTGGAAAACAATGTTACAGGCAAATGGCCCCAAGAAATAGGCTGGAGTAGCCATTCTAACATTGGATAAAATCGACTTTCAACCAAAAGTCATCAAAAAAGATAATGAAGGACACTTCATACTCATCAAAGGAAAAATCTACCAAGAACTCTCAATTCTGAACATCGATGCCCCGAATCGATGCAAGGGCTCCCACATCATAAAAGAAACTTTACTAAATCTCAAAGCACACATTGCACCCCACACAATAATGGTGGGAGACTTCAACACCTCACTGTCAAGAATGGACAGATCTTGGAAACACAAACTAAACAGAGTCACAGTGAAGCTAACAGATGCTATGAACCAAATAGATTTAACAGATATCTATAGAACATTTTATCCAACATCAAAAGAACATACCTCCTTCTCAGCACCTCGTGGTACCTTCTCCAAAACTGATCATATACTTGATCATAAAACAATCTTCAACAGATATAAGAAGATTGTAATAATCCCATGCCTCCTATCAGATCACTACGGAATAAGGCTGGTCTTCAATGGCAACAACAACAACAACAGAAAGCCCACATACACATGGAAGCTGAACAATGCTCTATACAATGATAACTTGGTCAAGAAAGAAATTAAAGACTTCCTAGAATTTAATGAAAATGTAAGTACAACATAATCAAACCTTTGGGACACAATGAAAGCAGTGTTAAGAGGAAAACTCATAGCTCTGAATGCCTCCAAAAAGAAACTGGAGAGAGCATATACTAGCAGCCTAACAGCACACCTGAAAGTTCTAGAACAAAAAGAAGCTAATACACCCAAGAGGAGTAAAAGGCAGGAAATAATCAAATTAAGGGCTGAAATCAACCAAGTAGAAACTAAAAGAACTATACAAAGATTGAACAAAATCAGGAGCTGGTTAATTGAGAAAATCAGCAAGATAGATAAACCCTTAGCCAGACTAACCAGAGAGCACAGAGACAGTATGTAAATTAACAAAATTAGAAATGAAAAGAGAGATATAACAACAGACTCTGAGGGTATTAAAAAAATCATCAGATCCTACTACAAAAACTTATATGCAACAAAATTGGAAAATCTGGAGGAAATGGACAATTTTGTAGACAGATACCAGGTACCAAAGTCAAATCAAGATCAGATAAACCATCTAAACAGTCCCATAACCCCTAAAGAAATAGAAGCAGTCATTAAAAGTCTCCCAACCAAAAAAAGCCCAGGACCAGATGGGTTCAGTGCAGAATTCTATCAGACCTTCAAAGATCTAATATCAATACTCTTCAATCTATTCCACAAAATAGAAACAGAAGGAACACTACCTTATTCATTCTATGAGGCCACAGTTACACTAATACCAAAACCTCACAAAGACCCAACAATAAAAGAAAACTTCAGACCAATTTCCCTTATGAATATTCATGCAAAAATACTCAATAAAATTTTTGCAAACTGATTCCAAGAACACATCAAAACAATCATTCACCATGACCAAGTAGGCTTCATCCCAGGTATGCAGGGATGGTTCAATACCTGGAAATCCATCAATGTAATCCACTACATAAACAAACTCAAAGAAAAAAACCACATGGTCATCTAGTTAGATGCTGAAAAAGCATTTGACAAAGTTCAACATCCCTTCATGATGAAAGTCAGGAATTCAAGGCCCATACCTAAACATAGTAAAAGCAATATACAGTAAACCAATGGCCAACATCAAACTAAATGGAGAGAAACCTGAAGCAATCCCACTAAAATCAGGGACTAGGCAAGGCTGCCCTCTCTCTCCCTAGCTATTCAATATATTCCCTGAAGTACTAACTAGAACAATTAGACAACAAAAGGAGGTCAAAGGGATACAAATTAGAAAGGAAGAAATCAAAATATCACTATTTGTAGATGATATGATGGTATACTTAAGTGACCCGAAAAACTCCACCAGAGATCTATTACAGCTGATAAACACCTTCAGCAAAGTGGCCAGATACAAAATTAACTCAAGCAAATCATTAGCCTTCCTATACTCGAAGGATCAACAGGCTGAGAAAGACATTAGGGAAGTGACGCCCTTCCCAATTGTCACGAACAATATAAAATATCTTGGCGTGACTCTAACCAAACAAGTGAAAGATCTGTATGACAAGAACTTCAAGTCTCTGAAGAAAGAAATCAAAGAAGACCTCAGAAGATGGAAAGATCTCCCATGCTCATGGATTGACAAGATTAATATAGTAAAAATGGCCATCTTGCTAAAAACGATCTACAGATTCAATGCAATCCCCATCAAAACCCCAACTCAATTCTTTGTAGACCTAGAAAGAGAAATTCTCAAATTCATTTGGAATAACAAAAAAGCCAGAATAGCAACAACTATTCTCAACAATAAAAGAACTTCTGGGGGAATCAGCCTCCCTGACCTCAAGCTGTACTACAGAGAAGTAATGATAAAAACTGCATGGTATTGGTACAGTGACAGGCAGGTAGATCAATGGAATAGAACTGAAGACCCAGAAATGAACCCACACACTTATGGTCACTTGATCTTTGACAAAGGAGCTAAAACCATCCAGTGGAAAAAAGACAGCATCTTCAACAAATGGTGCTGGTTCAACTGGCGGTCTACATGTAGAAGATTTCGAAGTGATCCATTCCTATCTCCCTGTACAAAGCTCAAGTCCAGGTGGATCAAGAACCTCCACATAAAACAAGATACACTGAATCTAATAGGAGAGAAAGTGGGGAAAAGTCTCGAACACTTGGGCACAGGGGAAATGTTCTTGAACAGAACACCAATGGCTTGTGCTCTAAGGTCAAGAATTGACAGATGGGACCTCATAAAAATACAAAGCTTCTGTAAGGCAAAGGACACTGTAATTAGGGCAAAATGGCAGCCTACAGATTGGGAAAAGATCTTTACCAATTCTTCATCCGATAGAGGGCTAATATCCAATATATACAAAGAAATCAAGAAGTTAGACTCCAGAGAGCCAAAAAACCTTATCAAAAAATGGGGAAGAGAGCTAAAGAGAGAATTCTCAACTGAGGAAACTCAAATGGTTGAGAAGCATCTAAAGAAATGTTCAACATCCTTAGTCATCAGGGAAATGCAAATCAAAACAACCCTGAGATTCCACCTCACACCAATCAGAATGGCTAAGATCAAACAATTTAAAATTAAATTTTAAAATTAAAAAAAATTTAAAATTAAGAAAACTCAAGTGACAGCAGATGCTGGCGAGGATGCGGAGAAAGAGAACACTCCTCCACTGCTGGTGGAATTGCAAGCTGATACAACCTCTCTGGAAATCAGTTTGGCAGACCCTCAGAAAATTTAATTTTAAAAAACAGCAAGTAAATTACTCTCTTACTCACCTTTGGTGGCTGGACACTGTCAAACACAACATCCTTATAAAATTCAGATTACTATTCTTTAATTTCTCTGAGATGCATATTTCAGGTGTAGATAGTATCCTTTGAGCCCTCCTGTCTTGTCCTATCATCATCTTCAGTTTCCCACAGTTGAGTGTGGTCTGGCTTGCTGGGACTATGGGGAAAGTCCTCCCAATGTGTCTCTGTGTTTGTCTTCTTAAGCATCACAAGCCCCTGTACATCCTGTGTATTCTGTCCTAATGACCTTTCTCTTTCCTGGGTGAGAAATTACCTTCTGACCTCAGGTCTTATATGTGTGAGTTCTGGTTGGTGAGTCCTTTGCTCCCTCCCTGCCTGTATTAATTATTTTTCTCCTTACTGGGACAAAATACTTAAACAAAGCAATTGAAGGAAGGAAGGAAGGATTTTGGGTTACATTTGAAAGGGAATTCTCTCACAGCAGGGAAGGCATGATGTCTGGAGCTTGAGGCAGGTGGTCACACTGTATTCAAAGTCAGGAATCAGAGAAGGGGGTAGGGGGATAGCCTGTGCTCAGCTCTCTTTCTCATTTGTATGCAGTCTAGAATCCCAGCCCATAGAGTGGCAGCACTCACTTTTTGGATTGACCTTCCAACTTCAATTAACCAAATCACAATAATCCCTACCTGACAAGCCCATAGATTTAGAATTTTGATGATTCTAAGTTCTATCAATATAATAAGATTAATCGTCACACCACCTCAGGTACAGAATACCTCAAATGAAATACCATTTTCTGCATGACATGCATGCTGCTCAGTCCACCCTGGTCTCTGAGCATTATGTTTTCCTGCTTCTATAACCACCAATTTCCCCTCCTCCTACTCCTTTACTGTTGTCTAAAATTTGAGCACTGACCACCTCTCTTCTCTCTGCATTGGTCCACAATGCAGATCAGGGGACCTGTGTGCTCTGCCCACTGTGCGCTCTCCAGCCCCAGATCAGCAATGGGTTTCAGCTGGAGCTGAGCCTCCTCTCAGGGTTTATCTAGCACACAGTCTTTAGGTACCACGCTGGTTGTCCTTATCACTTATGACAACTACTTCTACTGTCCCCACTTCTTTCATCAAGGTGCATATCACACATGAGATTTCCTGGCTCTGTAGTCAGGCAGCTGCTTATCTCAGGAAGAAGAAACCTACTAATGGAAGGACTCTTCGACAACCTGATGCGACCACCTTCTTGTTTTAGTGGAAGGCTGCTTTCTTAAGTTTCTTTTCTTAACATTTATTTCATTGTTTGTGCATGGGTGTGTATGTATGTGAGCACACATCTCCATGATTGGTTTATATGGTGTTGGTGATTGGAGCTATGGCCTGTGCATGATAGGAAGCCACTCTACCAACTGAAGTGCCTGAGCGGCACCTGTTGGGACAATCCTGGTGCAGTGGAATGAAGCCCCACATGTCTGTCCCGTGGCACTGCGGCTCTGGGCGGGACAGCAGACACGTGGAAAGTGACCGAGCATCTTCCCACACAGTCCGTCGGGCAGGTTGGGGGCTGTGGGAAGCCTCTGCGGGTCCTGCCCAGGGGTGGGGGAGGGGGCCATTCCCGTGGAACGAGCAGCAGCCGTCTCTGTGGGTTCTCTAGCCTGGGACACCGAAGTCGCCGCAGAGTGCCCGATGGGCTAGCTAGAGTGCAGCTGGGATTCCTGCCCGGATTGGGTCTCGGAGGCTTTGGGCGCTGGGCTAACTGCTTAAGCTTGCGTGAACCGTTACCATCTAGGAGCACTGGGAAGCCCTCGGCAAGAGATTAGCTGAGGCTCATTAATTGAGGGCCAGATCCCTTGCTTTCCATGGGGGGGTCCAGATGAAGAAACAGTCCATAATTCTAAGACGTTTATTTTCATCATGTGGAGAGTGGCAAGGATGGAACTGTACCTCCACCTCTCCCAGAGAGGTGGAGCAAATATAGTAACTGGGAAGGGGCATGGCTAAGCCTCTAGGTGTCTCATTAACATGGGGATGGCTTGGGGCTGTGTGGCCACGCCTCTACCTGGGGCCTGATATGTGACCCTGACTGGACCTCTGGAGAGCCTTGGCATAATGTTTCCTGTCCCTTGCAAATTACTTCACCGCTTCTCCCAGAGTTTGCCTGTGCTTAACCGATGTGCCAGACTGCCTGCCAAATCACTGCCCCACAGGCACCTATATGTAGTTTTGAAGACAGCATCTCAGTATGTAGCCAAGATTAACCTGGAACTCAAGATCTTACTGTCTCAGCCTCCCAAGTGCTAGAATAACAGGCATGAACTACCAGGTCCAGTTATCCTTTATGCATGGAATACCTACTATGTGTTAGTGCTAAAAGACATTTAGGACTCAATGCAACCTTTGAAAATTCCCAGACAAGGGAGAGAAATGGCATTCAGATACTTCAAGATAAATGCAAGAAAGACTTGATGTTATGGGTTGATTATCATCATTTTTTCTTCTCTATAATTTCTGGGTCTATAATGGGTCTAAAAAAAACCCATGTGTTTGGAATCAGATTGAACATGCAAGGGAAATTAGCACATGGTTCCTAACCCACACCCAGGAAAGTAGACTGTGACCCGCCCCCTATCGAAAGCACAGAGCAAGGCTTTGTGCACAGCAGGGACTAGTGGATGCTTGAGATACAAGATGGCTACAGCTTCTATTAATTGGGCATCCTCTACATCAGGAAAAAATCAGAATGAAGCCACAGACTGTTGTGCAAAGAGATTTGATTGTTTCTTGTTGTTTTTCAGTGGTCATACATTGATTGACATACTATATGTGCATGGTGAATATCTGGGCCTGAAAGAGAGAACAGAGTCCCCAGCTCAAGGAAAGTGTGATATGGGGCTAGAGACAGGGACTTGTTCCAAAAAATCACATATACTGTGCCAGACTCCTTATAACAGTGGGTTTCATGAAAAATTTCTGGGCTGTGGAGGTGGTTCCATTGGAAAAGGTACTTGCCACCAAGCCTGACAACTTGGATCCCAGGGACTCACATGGAAAAAAAAGTGACTCCTACAAGTTGTCATCCAATACACACACACACACACACACACACACACACACACACACACACGGAAGAGAGAAGAGGGAAGGGGGGAGGGAAAAAGTGGCATGCATGTTAACAGCAGAATGGTATAGTGTCTGCAAACCCTGTCTCTAATACCATATAGTCTATCCAGGAGCCAGTGTCATTTCAGCCATCAAATCCCTCCGGTAACTGAGTCAATAGCTAAGCTAGATAGAGTATTAGAAGAGATATCACCCATCCCTGTAAATGCCTAGCACATAGATGTCTAGGAAAGCAAGAAGCATTTGCCTTCTGTCCTCTGCTGCCACAAAGGTTGCTTTTTGGGTTCATGAAAAGCCTGGTCACAGGGGAGTCAACATGGGTTAGAAAACAACAAGAGGCATTGGCATTCCTGGAAAAGATTTGGGCAGTCTATAGTCTGTCTAGTTATCATGTCAAATTGTGGCCTTAGCAGATGGATGTTATGACTATGCATTATTTAAATTGACTTGCCCTGTAAGTGACTCACAAATAGACTTTAGAAGGCCAATGTCTGTCATTGAGAAGTGCAAATATTCCCTCTCCCTTGAGGGATGTAAATATCCCTCACCCATGTGGATACTGCCATAAACCTCTTATACAAGCATTTTAGAGCAAGTGGGCAAAAGATGAAGCCACAATCAAGGGTCTCATCCAAATCAGTATTATGTATGTAAGCCTATGGAGAATTGATAGGGACAGGGTAATCATTTCATTAACATGGAAGTGCAGAACTGGGCTTCAGACAATCACATCCATTGGTACTTACACCCATTGTGCAACCCTAGTGGATATGGACTAATTAAAAGAAAGAATGGTTTTGTTTTGTTTTTTTAAAAAGGGTTCATCCAAGACAATACAGGCTATTGACATTACTCTTGTGTTTGTACCAGAACTTGATAGTAACACTCCACTGCTGAAAATATAATTCACATTGGTCTCAAGAAAAGGAGAAATCAACTTAGTGTGGACCAGGAAACTTTCTCCCTTGTAGATTAGATCTTATATATTGGAAGGTGGCCCACTGGTGCAATAGTGGTACAAGTGTTATGGAATATCCAACCATTTTCTGGTTGGATTTAAGTTTTGTTCTACAGAAGGAAACACATGCCTGGTACTGAAAATCTGGACAAGAATCCACAATTGGGAACTCACAGGTCTTAGATGCTGTCTTATTTACTGTTATTCTATGAACAGACACCACGACCAAGGCAACTCTTATAAAAGAAAGCATTTAATTGGGGACTCGTTTACAGTTTCAGAGGATTAGCCCATGATTGTCATGTTGGGAAGCTGATAGGCATGGCACTGGAGCAGTAGCTGAGATTTTTGCATCCCGATTTACAGAGAGCAGGAAGAGAAAGAGAAACTGGATGTGGCATGAGCTTTTGAGACACACCTCCTCCAACACAGCCACACCTCCTAATCCTTCCCAAACAGTCTATCAACTGATGACTAAACATTCAAATATGTGAGTGTCTTGGTTATGCTTACTATTGCTGTGATGAAACACCATGACCAAAGCAACTAAAGGATAAAAAGGGTTTATTCAGCTTATGCTTTCATATAAGATAGTTCATTATCAAAGAAATTTATGACAGGAACTCAAGCAGGGCAGGAACCTGGAGTCAGGAGCTGATGCAGAGACCATTACTGCAAGGTAATGATTATTACCTTGGTAATCAAGGTACTGATTATTGCCTTGCTCAGCCTGCTTTTTTATAAAAACCAGGACCACTAACCTGGGCATGGCACCATCTATAATGAGCTAGGCCCTCCCCTATTAGTCATTAATTAAGAAAATGCCCTATAGGCTTACCTACAGCCTGATCTTATGGAAGCATTTTCTTAATTGAGGTTCCCTTTTCTCTGATTACTCTAGCTTGTGTCAAATTCACATATAACTAGCCAGTGCAATGCCTGTAGAAGGCATTCTCATTCAAACCACCACAGATGTCATCAGAGAACTTTCTTTGTGTATTGAATGGTGTTAATTAAAAAACCCACCACTGGTCAAAGTGTAGAGAATAAGTATCTATGAAGTGCAGCCAGTCACAAATGGGATGTCTATGCTATACCCTCCAGGCTCATGGAAGAGGGGGTGAAAAAATATGAGAACCAGAGGTTGTTGGTCTTCATTTCCATTGCTGCTGAGGTGTGGGAACACCCATGCCCATATGCTGATATTCCAAGAGGCAAAATGCAGGGCCTTGCTGCTCAGAACTGGAGCGCAGCCAGAGTCGGAATGTCTCTCAGGGAAAGCAGAGTGCGAGGATCCCAGTCCATGTTCTTCTGGGAGAGAAGCAGTGAGATCTGGAACAGGTGTTGTGATTCTCAAACTCCTGTGTACCCAGAGGCCACTGGGAATCTCGAGGAGTTGGGAAAAGGGATCTGAGGGTGCTCCCTGAGCCTGGGATGAGGTAGAATCCTGTTTAGCTCCAAGTGGGTGTTAAAGTATGAAGGGTCTGGAAGAGAAGCCTTCTATGGGAGATCTAGGTACTATTCTCTATGGCAAAGGCCTCCCCCATCTCCGGTGGTGATCTTGATGAAGGAGAGAGTCCTTGCTTGTCTGAACTGTTTTGTTCATGGTGTATGAGAATGCATATGTCTTACTCAGGGTGTCTATATACATCTGGGTGTTGGGCCACCTGCAAATGGAGCCAGGAGGTTATTAAATTTAAAAAGAGGATATGAAGCTTGGGAGATAGGGAGGTGGGGTGGATCTGAGAAGAATTAAGAGAAAGAGTTGGGAAATCTGAGGCAATCCGCAACCAAGGTATGGATGCTACAGCCGAGGGCCCATTGCCATGCCTTGGAAAATTGAGGAGATCAAGGCCTTTCTGCTCACAGTTCGGTAGAAGGATGCCAAATCTGTCAAGATCAAGAAGAACAAGGATGATGTGAAATTCAAGATCCACTGTAGCAGGTACCTTTACACTCTGGTTATCACAGACAAGGAGAAGTCAGAAAAGCTGAAGCACTCCCTACCCCCACATTTGTCAGTGAAGGAGCTGAATGAACCAGACCTCTACATGTGACTATTTAAAACCCTGAAAAGTCAAAAGAGAGGAAGAGAGGGAAAGAGGGTTGGGAGTCAATATGGTCAAAATATATTGTATAAAATTTTCAAAGAATTAATAAAACTTACTAAAAATAAATATTACATTATATTTACATCCTGAGTCACAAAGAGCAGGCAGAGATCAAAATGTATGCACCTCATTAATAGAAATAATTGTATGGGTTTATGTATTAAAAATAAATTTAATGAAAATGTGAAGGGGTGAAAACAATTACAGAGTTTAAGTACAGAGGCACCCTGCATTTGTGGAAGAGGTGGTTCCCAGAGGCCATTAGGTTGCTATATGTAGCCCTCATCACCATAGGGACGGGCTACCTCCGTATGAGCTATGCCCCAGAGGCCCCATAGATCATAAAGACTATTACCATTCATATTGGTCGTATACCAGAACTATGCAGTGCAGACACCCGAGGCTTTGGTAAAGAAAAATAAAGCTGGGACTGAACTGGAAGCTCCCCTACTGGCTGGCTTTCATGGGGCCTGAAGGTTCTCTGGGAGCTGGTAAGGGAGCATTTTCAACAATAGTCCTGCTTGGCTCTGGATTTTGTGGGTGAAGAGACTGAGATACCAGGCAGGGTGTGCCTGTTTATGCAATAGTGGCACAAGTCTCATGGGTACATTCAACAGCTTTCCACTGCTCGCTATTGTTTTATTGGGTGGATGTGATGTGCTCTTCAGATTGCCGCTGCCGTCAGCCTCATCCAATCATCAAAAGAAACTTGCTTTACAGTGAATTGTGTACAACAGAGACTCATGGCTACTCATAAAACTCCTGAGAACAGGTGACTTCTGCTGTGACACAGTGGTCCAATGATTAGATACAGGTGGCCACTGATATCACTCCCTCCAAGGTTCAGGGAAACTCCCTCTGTGAAAGCAAGACTTACAAAGGTGACAGAAGGAAGAGCAGGTGGAGAGATACATAGTAATTTCCTCCAAATTCAAACATTCCCTCCAGAAGGGAGGAGAAGGCTCAGGGACTCTAGTGGAAACCAAAACATCACGTATTTTGGAAAGCGGAAACGTGCAAGATTCTTTAAGACCCCTCCCCAGTTTTATAGAAAGAAAAGCATCTGTGGGTGGAGGAGACACTGGCCAGCTAGCTCTCCTGATGAGAGCTGTTTGCTGGCCCCGGAAAGTGTGGAGGGCTCTAAGGTTTAAGCTTCCTGAGCTGTCACTCATGTCAGGAAGGGCTTTTCAATGACGCAGCCACTTTTGAGTCATTCCAGCTATGATAATTTTCCCTTTACCCACACTCTTGCTAGTAAACCCAATAAAAACATGCTGGTGCGCTGAGTTGGACTTTGGTGCAGCCATTACTTTGATCTTTCGAGGGTTCTCTTTCTGTGGTGAGTAGACATGTGTGCACTGCCTCGCCCCAGGAAAAGTCTGTCACACAACAGCTGTTTTTTTCTTTCATCCTGTACATATTTGTTAAGCCCTACTGCATGTCAAATAGTATGCAGCCACTGGAGAAACAATTAGAAATAAGCAAAATTCATTCAGCTTTACTCCCAGTCTGGGTCCCTGCCTTTCTGAGTCTCTCCATCTGAATGACCTAGAGGATGCTCAATAAATAAAAACACAAGTCTTCTCCTCTGCCAAGCTTGAGTCAGCTCCTTTTGTGCACAAAACCTATATTTGGGGCTGCAGACAGGAAGCAGGTCAGAACCCATTCCTCCCTCCAGAGAAACTATCCCCCACTCTTTCCCCTGTATCATACGATTTGATTAGGGACTAGGCGGATGCTTCCCCTTCTTTAATTGATCTCAAACACATGATCTTAAAAAAAATCTGGAGGAGGTTCCAAGAACAAAATAATCATTATCAGTAACCAAAATTATCATGTATTTATGCATTTATTTCACAATATGTGAATGATGTCACCTTCTGTGATAGTTTGAATTATGGCTCCCATGTATTTGAATGCTTAGTCACTAGGGAGTGGCACTACCTGGGAGGGATTAGGAGGTATGGCTTTGTTGGAAAAGAACATCACCAAGAGTGGGCTTTGGGGTTTCAAACGCCCAAGACGGTTCCAGTGGCTCACTCTTCTTGTTGCCTATGGATCCAGGTATTGAACTATAAACTACTTCTCTAGCACTATGTCTACCTATGACACCATGTTTCCCAACATGACAATAATGAACTAAACCTCTGAAACTGTAAGCAAACCCCAATTAAATGTTTTCCTTCATAATAATTGTCATGGTCATGGTGTGTCTTCACAGCAATGGAACACTGACTAAGACACCTTTCTTTGCCTGGGATTGTTAAAAGTAGAATTAAGTTCCAAATATCCATCTTTCATCTCTGGCACGTAGTCGGTATTCCATAAATATTTTAAAACAAAGCAGACTTGGTAACTCATCCCCAGCACTTGAGATGCCAAGGCAAAAAGATCTTGAGTTCCGAATCTGTCTTGGCTCCCCCCCCCATACATATTTAGGCCTGGAGGTGTCTTGATGTGGAAATGAAGACTGCGTCCTGGATAATCTTTATCTCCCACTCAGAGAAGGCCCAGCACCAGCAACCGCACAGGACTCATTCACTCTGTCTGTCTGTCAGTCTGTCTGTCTATCATCATCACCATCATCATCAAGGGTACTGGGTGGGAACATGCCAAGGTGTCCCCCTGAGAAATCCCACCACGCAACAGATCTGGTATAAGAAGATTTATTTGGAGAAATAAAGGGGGTAAGAGTTCGGAGAAGGGGTAGAGGCACACCAGGAAACATGGGGTCAGCCAGGCAGATGGGAGCAGGGCCGTAAGGGCAGAGAGGGGGACAGACTGATAGGCATTTTCTCTCCTTCAACGATAGATATTGGCCAAATTAGACCAGATTAAGAGTAAATAAAGGCAGGTTTATGAGGAGGTAGTTCTCGGGTGAATTCACTGATCTCACAGGTAGAAGTCAGTGAAGTCACACATACAGGCTAAAGCAAGGGGATTTTACAGCATTTAGGCAAGGAGTGATGCCAGCTAGGAGCTGGGATAGGATAGTGTCTATACGTGGTCAAAAACTCAGCCCCTGGGCAAGCACTCTTGGGTGGGTTGCTGGAAACGGGTAGACGAGGAATGACGACTTGTTAGCCTGGAGTTTTCTCCAAGCATATGGGGGAGTTTCCTCTGTTGGGGAAAGAGGGCTGACAGGATTTCCCAGTTTGTGCAGGAGATGAGCAGGGGTTCTAGTGATACACAGAGAAGAACAGAAATAGGGAGAGGGAGAGACTGGCCAGGAACACACCGGAACACAGAGAGAATTGGGGTGGCAAGCAGTCCGTTTCTACGCAGCCCACACCTGGCAGCAGCAGGTAATGACCGCAGATGATGACGTAGGCCACTGCCACCTGTAAGCTAACACTGTGGATGATGGTATGACGATGCAAGGACAGGAGGGCTCAAAGGATGCCACCGACATCTGAAATACGCATCTCAGGAAAATTAAAGAATAATAATCTGCATTTTATAGGGATGTTATGATTCACAGTGTCCAGCCACCAAAGGTGAGTAAGAGAACAGTTTATTTGCTGTTTTTTTTTTTTAAATATAAATTTATTTTTATTTTTAATTATATGTATGAGTCCATGGTGTGTGTGTGTGTGTGTGTGTGTGTGTGTGTGTGTGTGTGTATTTGAGAGGGGGAGATGGAGAGAGAGAGAGAGAGAGAGAGAGAGAAAGAGAGAGAGAGAGAGAGGCCACCTATGGAAGTCTAAGGCTTTGGGTTCTCCTGGAGCTGGAGTTACAAGCAGTTGTGAGAACCCTGCCCTGGGAACCCATTTAGAGCAATATGCACTCTTGGACACTGAGCCATCTTCCAGGCCCTGTTAGCTATTTTTTGTTTTTTTGTTTTTTGTTTTTTTTTGTTTTTTGTTTTCATTTATTCTTAGTTTTTATGTTAGTATATTTACTTCCTTAAGTATGTGCATGCACATGTGTGTGCTGTGTGGGTCCCTATGACCCAGCATGTGTGTGGAAGCCAGAGAACAACTTTGGAAAGGGGGTTTGGGCCCCCCTTCCACCATCTGGTTACCTGGGACTGAACTCAGGTCACAGAACCCATGCCATTAGGCAGCAAATGCCTTTACCTCCTGAGCCTTCTGAACAACCCGCTTGTGGAGATTTTTGTTTTGCTTTGTTATGTTTTGTTCTGTGCTGTTTTGCTTGTCCCCCCCCCCCCACATAGTTACTGAGCACAGTAACTATTGAGGCAGGAAGAACACATCTTTGAAGAAGACCCTGTGTTCCTATCCTCTTAAGGCTGTGACTTTAGTCAGGTAAAAAGGGCAGTGCTGAATGAGTCATTTGCATGACAAGGTATTGAACACTACAGTGAAGGAAGAGGTGTCAGAGCCCTACATGACATCACTGTGTACCAGAAGCATAGGAGGCCCATGGAGACCTTGCTCTGCGTAGCAGAATGTCACCGTGCTTTCTGCAACGTATGGTTGCTTGGGTCTCTGAGACTTTTGTGTCTTAGGGAAACAGAGGGCCACCTCCAATACTTCACTGTAAGTCTTCCTTCCTAAGCAGACACTAACGTTTAGGCTTGAAACTAAGCAGGAAAACCATCTGGGGACCATTGCTTCAAAGTGAGTAGTTGTGATTTCTTCATCTTAGCCTGTGGCTGTGTATGCATCAGCCTGAGATGCCTGCATCTCTGTGGCTGGTCCTCAGAGGCTCTGTAATTTGTGCAAATGAAGTGGAGACTGGAATTGCCTGTCAACTTTTAATGAGGCCCCAAGAGTCACTAAAATGTCTTCTGCTGTGAGTCTTGGCAAAACTTGGAATTGGTTTCCTGGGGACTGTTATGGCAGGGAACTTTGGCAGTTTGCAGGAAGATGTCCCATTTGGCTTTTTAAAGCCAGTAAAAACAATTGAACTTTGTTCATCTCTCATGTGTCTTCCAGGAGAGAAGCCCAGTGGCTTTGACTGATAAACAGGGAAAAACTTCTAAGTGTGGCTGGAGTTGTCAGGTCCTTAGAAAACATTGTAACAGCCTCACACACGAACACTATGGCACCACTTCAGCTGGATTCTCTTGGGACTTTTGTGTTTAAACTGAGACCTGGCTGAGAAGTGTTTCTCTTTATGTTTTTCTTTTACTTTGTGACATTAGGTTTGGAACTCAGGACAAAGAATTTTGGCCACACCTTGAATTATCTTCAGGTTCTTAAACATAGATCAATAGCCAGGTATTACTACAGTAATCTTTAGATAGGCTTTAGACCAACTGTGACTCCTGTAACTGAAGGCTGCAATACACAGCATGCAAACTAAAAGGGAAGGGGTGGAACAGTAATTTTTCTAGTAGTGATAAGTTACCCATGATCCAATAAATGACTCCATACTCACACTCACCAGAGCAATCCCTAATAAAACTCAATGAGTCATTAATCAAAACAAACAAACAAGCAAGCAAACAAAACCAAACATGGTATTCTCACTGTGAAGATTCCAAGTGTGGATCTGCCTACTACCCTTTGAGATACTGAAGGTGTTCTAGAAAAAAATATGTAGTATATTCCACTGAAATGTGTATATTTTAGAAATATCTTGTGCTCTCTGTCATCTCCAGATGATGGGAACAGTAAGGAAAGCATGAGCAAAAGAAGACCAAAAGAAGCGCAACCACAAGCACCCAGTAGAGATCCAGTACTGAAGTGAGGTTATTGATCAGTGATAGGACAAGGCAGTCTAGTTTGAAGAAAAACCTCCCAAAAATGTAACAGCTATAATGCAATCCTTTAGTTAATGATGCATGTTTTAGGAAGACTGATGAACCAGCCTGCTTTCATATTGGGTTCGAAAGCCATCTTATAGTAAAAAAAAAAAAAAAATGAGGTTCATTCCTGCTTATCTGATTGTTCATCTGCAACCTTAACTACAAACGGTTCTGAACTGCCTGCTCCAGGAATGGCAGTCTTGTCTTTGTTTCTCCCAGTTATTATGACCACCTGTGGTTATGACCAACTGTTGTTATGACTACCTTATGACCATCTTGCAATCATGATTTTGGTTTAGAAGGCCATTATGACTAACTTGTTATGCTTATATTCTGTTTTTGTAATTCCATCTATTTGTCTACCAAATCTCCCATTTGGAAAACCCCTACCCCTGAGATTTAAAACTCTTATCTTGTCCACATCCAATGCTGACATATTGAACCCCACCACAGAGGGCGATAGCTTGTGTGTGTGAATTAAAAGAAGCTTGCTTTAATTTATCCATGATGATTTTACCTCAATGGTCTTTCTCCTTGCAACTTTGCAATTAACAAGACAACATGGGAACATCTAATAGAGAATGAGTTATCTTGAAGCAGATGAGATGAAGAAGTGAGAAAGACTTAGAAAGTAAAAGGGAAGGAAATAAGTGGTACCAAAAATGGTAGCATTTATCGGAGCCATTATGAAGAATCTAAGATTTCACTGGATGGGAAGAACATAGATTCAGTTAGGAAATATGAGGGGCCATAGTTAGGACTGTGAAGTAAGGTGGTCCCTTCAGAAAACTAAGACAACTGAATTTCAGGGGCAAGAGTCTATGTGATCGGTCAATTCATAAGTACCTGAGAATTGCTGGGTTAGTCTGTAAAGTGAAGATGACAATAGCCATTGCCCACTAGATTCAGTGGAGGGACATTTAGCTGTTTGTGGAGGGACAGTAAACGGAAGTTAGGATTATTATTGCAGGTACAGGATTTGGTCAGTGCCTAGTACATACTTCTCCATGAGTCAGTTGGATTCCACTAAGACACATGAAATCCTGATTGGAGTCTAGACTGGATTATAGTATGCGTGTGTGTCACATGCATGCAGTGCCTTCGGAATCCAGAAGGGTGAATCAGATCCCCTGGAACTGGAATTTTAGAGTTATGAGCTGCCAAGTGAGTGCTGGAAACCAAACCTGGGTGCTCTGTAATACAGTTTGTTGAAGGCACAAAGGTCCTTGCACCCACAGACCGCTAGGGAATCATGAATTGTTAAACATACAGGGGCCTCTCCTCAATGGAGGAGATAAAATAACTGTTTTTCTGCCCAGAAAGCTGGGAGTAAATATTGTTAACAGCCTGGCGACCTTTTGCTATAGAGGCAGACCTAATCTAAATCACCTATATTATTTATCCCAGACTCTCCCTCCCTAGACTGTTATCTTTAGCTCCCAGTTAAAGTCATCCTTAGGAGAGATATCACATGTATTTTATAACCTGCTGACCTCTATGCTGTCAGAAGCCATACTATATTTTAGGCCTTTTAACTATAGAACCCACCTTCATGGTAGCATGTACTTTGTAAAGGAACTTTTAAATAGTCACATGTTAAGCTTTATTTTACAGCTGGAATAGGAATGAGTGTTGCCTGGAAACCTTTTCTCAAATTGTACTGTGTTTAAAATTTGCTGACAATGAACACCTGGTGTCCGACTCCCTAAGAATGATGCAGGTTGATGAAGTCAGTATGAACCAAGTTTCAGTCTCATCTCTTCACATGTTTGCTTCCCTGCCTAAATGCCTGTGGGTAACCCCTCAATTGATCACGTCTTATTGTAGATGACAATAATCCCAATTATCCATTAATATGTAATCAGCTGGAAAACTTGAACTCTGTGACCTGAAAGTCTTGAGATTCCTATAGCACAGAGGGGGAGTCCAGGTATAATCATAGTTCTGAAGAGTGTTTCCCATGACATGTACTACTGTTGTATAGTGCTCATGGCAGAAACGGCATGGCAGGTTCCTGACCCTTGAACAGAACCATCAGGGTGTGGGTTTCCATGAGTGTCAATGCTTGCTATAGATGTAAGGCTTGTTTGTATAAAAAGATATATATTTTTACTTCATGTTCCTCCTTTGGGAAATATTCTCCCTGCTAAGTTTATCAGGGAATGTTCTCCCTGCCAAAGTTAATGGCTCCATGACAATTAGAAGCAGCACAAGTCCAGGAGGCAAGGGTGTGTCTATGTCTCAGAAAAAAGGTAAATGCTGAGACCTTCAGGACAGACTTTAAGGCTGTGGGAAAGGACTCTGAAAACATGAGTTCAATATGTATGTATATGTGTGTGTGTGTGTGTGTGTGTGTGTGTGCGTGCGCGCGAGCTCCATAGATCTACAAGAACAAAGGCAGCTGCACTATGAGCCAGCTTGTGAGGCAGATTCCAGAGTTCAAAGTCAGCCTGGGACAGAGGGAGTTCAGGTCCAGGCCCAGGAGTGGTAGGAATGGTAATTTCAGGTCAGGGTCCCACTGAGCTAGCTTATGGTCTATGCTTAACAAAAGCAGGCAGATCTCTGAATTCTTTTGCAATTAAAAAATGTGCTACTTCTAAGAATCAAGGGGCTGGGGTCATGGGATGCTGATTCATGGGATAATCAAAAGGGAACCTGGGCTGGGCAGTGGTTGCGCACACCTTTAATCCTAGTACTTGGGAGGCAGAGGCAGGTGGATTTCTAAGTTCAAGGCCAGCCTGGTCTACAGAGTGAGTTCCAGGACAGCCTGGGCTACACAGAGAAATCCTGTCTTGAAAAACAAAAAACAAAAAACAAAAAAAGGGGGGGGGTGCGTAACCTGGGGTAATGACTGAATTGATATGTAAATAAAAGACTAGGCTTCTGATCTGCAAGACATGAGCTATCCAGAGAGTTCTTATATATAGCTCATGTCTTGCAGATATATATATAGAGAGGGGGGGGGAGCCAGTTCTCTAGAAAGCTGTCTCGGATGGAACATAGCTTCTAACCCTTGACCCTTGATTTGAGTTCGACTTACTCTTTCACTACTTCCAGACATGCCACCCTCAGGGCCCACTGACCAAGCCAAGGCTACACCTTGGAAGTATAGCAATTTCCTCCAAACCAAAGCATTTGAGTCTAGAGAGGCTTTAAGACTTAAGAAGTAAACAGGGGCTGGAGAGATGGCTCAGGAGTTAAGAGCACTGACTGCTCTTCTAGAGGTCCTGAGTTCAATCCCCAGCAACCACATGGTGGCTCATAACCATCTGTAATGATATCTGGTGCTCTCTTCTGGGGTGTAGGCATACATGTAAGCTGAACACTGTATACATAGTAAATAAATCTTTTTAAAAACCTCAAAAGGCTCAGGAAGTAAACACTGTTATAGTCTGATCCCACCCCCTATCCAGAGTAGCTGTAGCTATTTTGTTCCATGCCTGCCAATTATTTCATATTGTTGCTATAACATGCCTGCCAGTCATTGACACAGAGAAGTGATTTGGTTCAAGGACATGCCGACCACAACCCTGTTTTGTTCTGTATGCTCTGAATGTTCTGTATGAGGTTTGCTAATCTTAAGAAATTTCACAAAGCTTTACATAGGACCCATCAAATCAAAGGTCAATATGAACGGTTATGTCTAAAATATCTTGAGTCAGAGCTGACCACCAGGCAGCCCTTCCTGCACATATAAACTCACTGAGGTTTTTGTGGCTGACACTGAAGAATACTACTAATATGCCAAAGAGCTATGACTATAATACTCCTGCTTTGTTACCTCAGTGTTCTGAAATTCCCCCATTTACCACCCATCTACCGCCCCCTACCTCATTCAGGACCAGTCAGCTTAAGGCCTAGCTGATAACACTGCCCAGTAATCCAACAGTTCCCCTCCTTGCCCCATAAACTTTTTAAAAAGTTAACCTTTTCCAAACTTTATCCCCAGGCTTCTTCAGCTTAGTTCGACACAAAGAATGAATGAGGTACAATCAAAAACTGAAAAGAGCAGCAGCGTCCGGGGGGCTTGGGCTTAAAAAGGTTGGAGATCTAGATTTTACCAGATCCATAATAAAAAAAATTGAAAAGCAGTCATGATATAAAATAGCAGCTCCTGTAACTTCTGCAGTGTCACCTTCTTCAGAAGTTGCTTCAATTCAGTTTGCCTTGTTCTTAGAAGCCTCATCAAAATTCTCCACCAGATCTGGAACTTCATCATCATCCTTGCCAGGAATAAGTGGTGCTTTTCTATTCACAGATTTGTTTGGGCAGAGCTTTAGCCAGTCTCCTTAAACTAGTCAGACTGTCTGCACCAAGCTGGTTTAGAATACTGGGAAACATTTCTGTCAGTTGCTTTGTCTCAGTGAGGCGTGTAATGGTGAAGGTGTTTGTTGCCAGAGACAAATGAACTTTAGGGTGATTAAAATGGATCCCTGTTCCTTGGTTTGTGAACATGTTCACCTCTTCAACACCAGAGATATTGTTTACCCCTTATGTCTGTAAGGAGAAGTTCAGGTTTTTATCGTCTGCTATGGCTGTTCTGTGAACCACCTTCTTCTTTCTACAAGCAGTTCCTTTCCCACCAATGTGCACTTGTGCCTGCAGTTTGGTGAGTTTTTCCTGGTTCATGATCACTGATCACTTCATCTTGTCAGAGTAGAAATGGAACCTAGTGGGGGACTAAGTTTCACACTCAACTGAGACCAACTGAGATAAGGTGCGTGCCCATTAAACTTTTGAGCCTGTTTTTTTTTTTTTCCTTTAAAAAGCCAACTCTGAGAACAGACTAATACTGCAGTTAGGGTCCCGAGTCCTTTTGTGATCCTGGACATCCAGTATTAAGGTGTGCATTCGATAAACTACTCTTGCTTAACTGAAATCAGTATTTGTTCGGTTTGAGTGGTGATTCCAGACTCCAACAAACACCTCACAAATGTCAGGAAACCCCTGAAAGTTGCAAGATTCACTACATTGCATAAGTAGTAAGGAATAATACAGCGGGAAAAGACTTTATAAGGAGCACCAAAGATGTAGCTCTCACAAGCTGTCAGAAGCAGAGTGGGTTTTTCTGTGAAATAGCCACCTTTGTGTCCTCTATGCTTCTGTAAGCAGCCCTTGCTCTACCCCTTGTAAGTAGGGTCAACAATCTCACTGGTTTTCTATGCCAGGCTTGGGCAGATTCTTTGGTCTGCCCTTGTTTCCCTACCAGAGGGAACAGAGGATTGTTCAGTTCTCAAACAATCACCTATCACGCCCACCTCCCATGTCCTCAGTGATGCACAGCAGCTAAGGCTAGCCCAATACAGTGCCCCACAGGCTTTAGTCCCAGTTGTTTGGAAGGCTGGGACAGAGGTCCCTTTAAGGCTAAAAGTTTAGACTCATTGGGGGAACAAACCACTCTTATGGGCAGGTCTCAGGCCCAGCAGTAGATAGCCAAAGGAACTCAGTAGAATCTTTTGATATTCTCTGTCTCATAATTTTTCCAACATAAAAGGAACCTACAGCAACTTTGAGGGTTCTTTATCTCACAATGTTAAGTCAGGGCATTCTTTTTCTTTCCTTACAGGTCATTTGTACATATATTATGGCTTCCAGTTTCATGTTTTTTATATGGCATTCCTGTGTGTGTGTGTGTGTGTGTGTGTGTGTGTGTGTGTATGTTTCTTGTGCTATTTCTTTGGCTCTTTTTCTTATTTGGTTGTTCTTTCCTATTCTGATATGTTGTTTTTGTTTTATTGTGTTGTACTATTATATACCTCTTTGTTTTTTAATGAGGAATAGGCCTTGGGTCTGGATGGGAGGAGGAAAGGTGGGAAGGAATAGGGGTAAGGGAAACCACAATCAGAATACATTATATGAAAAAAATCTATAAAAGATAAAAGAAAAGACCCAAAGGAATGATAGAAAAAATATAATAAAATGAGGCATTAACATTTGGGGGGGGGGGAACAATAGGAATTTGAGAGCACCCAGGGCAGTGTAGTGAGACTCCTATGCAATAACAAACCAAACCAAACCAACCAACCAAACCAACCAAACCAAAACCCAGCAACAAACGGCAGACTTGTTAGGTTTAATAAGCCTAAAAGTTTAGTTTTCACAGAAACATTGAAGAATCCCGGATTGAGAACTTTGAGATTAGAATGGAGGTCAAGGCGATGGAAATGTACCTCAACTTAAAAGGTTCTCTGAGCTCGAGCCTGGCCTCTATCCTGCCTACACACTTCCCCTTAGCTCTCTATTGCCCAAGAGAGGAAGTCCAACTAGGCTAAAGGACAATGTAGAGGCCTATGAATGGCCAGATGAAGTCAGGGATCTGGGCCGAAGGACACCAACCCCACCTCCCGCCCCACCACAACTGCTGGTTCCCCATTGTCATCCAGCGCCCCCTACTGGTATTCGACAAGCCTCTGGCAGAGGTGGCATCTGCAGAGGTATGTGGGTGGATGGGACCCGTCCAGATGTAGGGGTTCACTGGGTGCTCAGCGGCTCCACCCGCAGCCACAGCCCTCCCTCCGCGCGCAGGATCAGCTCCGGCTTCCGGCGCGGCTCCTTGTCATCCGGCAGGATGCGGAAGCGCAGCAGCGTCAGGGCCAGCGCCACCTTCATCTCGCTCATAGCGAAAGTCTGTCCTATGCAGTTCCTGCGGGAGATCAGGGTGGGGACCCTGTGGTCTGAATCCCATACAGGACCCACCTATCACTTTAGTAATTTCAATCTGGCCTAGGTATATTCCCTCACTGGTCAGCCAGCTGGAGGGCACCCAGGGAGAACTAACTTATTTGGGACCCCCTCGCCTGCGTCTCATTCTGGATCCGATGAACCTCAGTCAGACCTCAGAGCCAACTCACATGAGCACATGAGCTCAGGGTCGTGGTTCTTGGACTTCCCCAGGCCTTGCTCTGTACCTCTTTACTTAACCTGCCAAGATTCAGGAACGAGATCGGATCCTGACTGTCCCAATTTTCCACCCTTTCCATCTTGCCTAAACCTCTGTCCCACCATCTCAAGCCTTCTGGCATTACCTGGGCCCAGCAGAGAAGGGAATAAAAGCCAGAGGTGATCTGTCCTTGATGTTCTCTGGGTCAAAGCGGAAGGGGTCATAGACCTGAAAGAGACAGTGAGTGGCATCTCCTAGCACAGCCAGAGACAGAATCCCATAATGGCTAGGGACAGTAAGTTCTGATTTCCCAGTCCCAAATTGCTCCCTCCTCTAGGATCATTATGATGAAAAAGAATGGGAGAAAGGAGCTACAGCACCTCAGGGTCTGGCCACACAGTTGGGTTATGGTGGGTCCCAAAAATATTGATGATGCAGATGACACCTATATGAAGCAGGGCCAGGAAGGTAAGCCTACTGCTGAATAAACCTTGCTGTGTGCCCAGGACCTTCCTTCCCTGCCCCATGGGCACCTTTAGGGATGACCCGGCCATCTGGGAGCACGATGTCTTGGGTACAACGACGGGAAATAACTGTGACTGGGGGATGCAGCCGCAGACTCTCCTTGATGCACATGGTCAGGAAGGGCAGCTGGGCCAGGTCGTCCCTGAGGAACACACCACATAATTGTCCCGGGCAAAACAAATCACCAGGCCCTGTGTTGGCCACATAACCTTTCCTCACAGTGCTAAAACATTCCCAAGGAAAGAAAAGAAGAGGAAAGTGCTGGAGAGAATTTAGTCAGGTATCTTCAGAAGCTTTTTCTGAAGCAAACACATCCAAATGTCCATCATAAAAAGCAACTCAAAAATTGCTTAAAGAAATCTTCCTTTGGTAAGAACAAAATCAAAATGAATTAAGAAGCAACACAGACACAGTGTTTGTCCTTTATCACCCTTATCTATCTCTGTTTCTACTGCCTATGTGTTTGAGAATCTCCTGCCTTCCCTCCCTCCCGCCCTCCTATCTTCTGTCTCTTCCCTCCACACTGTCTTATTTTTCTTTTTCCCACTCCTTCACTCTGAACTCTCTGTCCTCTCTTTTCTCCTGTGATCTTCTTTCTTCCTCCTCATTCCCTTCATTCTCCTACTTCTTTTTCTCTTGTTCTTCCTCCCTATCCTCCATCACTCCTCCTTCTTTCTCCTACACTCTCCTCCTTTTCTCCAACACCTTTTCTTCACTATTCCTCCTCTTTCTTATCCCCTTCCTCCTCTCAACATCCTTCTGCCTCACTATGTAACATATTTGTCCAAACTAAAACATTTCATCCCAGAGGGAACTCCAAAATACTCAGGATGTGCATAAAACTTAAGGATCAAGGTGGGAACAACTCACAAGTCTTAGGAAATTACTGAAACCTATGAGATTCACAAGACCCATCCTCAGGGTTAAATAAAAGGTAATATCTACTGCACGGAGAGAGATTCTCTAGGAGGTCCAAGAATGTACCTTTTTTCGTCTTTATCTATATTAGGGTGAGATTTTCAGTGATACAGCTATAAACAGCCCCTCATCATAAACTCATTGTTTTGCCAATGAATTTGATGGAATTGTTTCTTTGGTCTGTAGTCCATGAGGGCAAGTAGGCATTTGTTCACATCTCTCCAAGAAAAGTCACAAAACATCCCTCTTGTTATCTCTATCCTTTTCTGCCACCTACTCTTCCCAGTACCTCAGTCCCAACCACATGTCTCCCAATCCTCATTCGGGGCCCTAAATTGAAACATATCCTGCGCTCCAGCCTTGCTTCTCTTACTTTAAACCTCGCATCTGCCAATGTGTCCTGGGGAGTGTCCTGATGCAGGACGGTTCTCCCATCAAGCTTGGAGCTCCTGACAACACTTCTCTCAGCATCCTTAGCACAGAATGGACTGCTCATAAAATTGTTATGAGAATCCACTATGGGAGGATTTGATGAGTGGATGTGTGGATGGTGCAATGAGGTGCACAGCACATTGACTGATTACTTGTACTCCAATGTGTCACTTATGCATTCTTATTCTGGAGGAAATAGGGAAGAGAAGAGCAAACAGGCAGGGAGGGAAGACATTGAGAACAAATGTTATCTGAGACAAGGGAGAGGAGGGAAAGTGTGTGTGTGTGTGTGTGTGTGTGTGTGTGTGTGTATATATATATATATATATATATATATATATATATATATATATTATATAAATTGCAAAGTGACATCATTTGCCTTCACACACTATTATATTGTCAGCAATTCTCTTGGAAGTTTAAATCTTTCTACCCGAAGCATAAAATTTCCTCTTGTTAATGAGGCAGATACTATTCCCATCAAGTAATAATGGAAGAATCATAAAAAGGAGACCCCTCCTCTACCTGAGGAGCAGAGCCAGGGGAGAAGCCCGGTAACACACTGGAACCTATGCTCACCACTCAATCTCTGTAGACTTTCGGTCCCTCAGGAGCTCCCGAACCTCCTCTCGGCAGCGCTCCTGGTATTCTGGGTGCCTTGCCAGGTTGTACAAGATCCAGGAGAGCCCACTGGCTGTGGTGTCATGGCCTGTGGGGCAGATAGGTGGGCTTAGGTCTCAAAGCTACTTCAGCACCACAAAGTGGGTAGCAATCAGTCAGGGAGAAGCCCAGGAAAGATGGGAAAGGGGGACAACAAATGATAGTGGGATGATAGTTGAATGGATAGGGTCCATTCAACATGTCACTGAAATGGAGGTTTCTTGTTCACTCTGTAGTCCCACACCGGGACCCTCACCCTCAAACATGAAGGTGTCAGCCTCTGCTCTAATGTCTTCATCTGACAGTTCCTTTCCATCTTCATCCTGAAGACAAAGCAAGACAAGACACCAGATCACAGCAGTTCTGGATCTATGTCTAACTTGAGACAGCTCTTAGATGCCAAGCCCACTGCACCTCTGTATCTCTCTTGAACATCATCAGAGGTCACCACCCCCAGATATAGTTCTTGACTGTCTGCCTCCTGTTTGTTTGTTTTGCCTTGTTGAAGGAATTGGCAACCTCTGAATATTTTCCTGTTTCTGCTTGATAAGAGATTTCTAGGAAACAAAGGAGCAAGTAACCTTGCATATAGGATGATTTCATGGCCTTTGAAACATCACTCTCATTACAAGGATGTCCTCCTTAGGAAGGAGGAGTAGAACACTTTCT
Organism: Rhynchomys soricoides; assembly: GCA_019843965.1. Classification (NCBI taxonomy): domain Eukaryota; kingdom Metazoa; phylum Chordata; class Mammalia; order Rodentia; family Muridae; genus Rhynchomys; species Rhynchomys soricoides. The sequence continues at coordinate 1,261,078 of JADRCH010000364.1, forward strand.
GTCAGTTGTTCCATAATTGTCAGTGGGAATGTTGTCTACATACTCCCTTGTCAGCAAGGGAAATGCTGCACACATTGGGACATAAAGGGTTGGACTGGCAGGAGAAATACTGACAATATGACTATCTGTGAGCACAGATAATGTTATCTTACATATGACCAGGAAATCAACTTCTTCTTTTCTTTCTTGTTCACGTCTAAATATTTTTGTATGTTTTCCTCCCATAACTGTTTTATCCTGCACCCTAATTCCTATTGTGTTCTCTAGTTCAATTCATGGAATTCATTCAATTCATGCAGAAAATGTATCTTATGTCCTCTGGAGTCTATTAGGCTTTCATACCTGTAGAGTTCACCTGTGATTGGAGAAAACTTTTTTTTTTCCAGACAGGGTTTCTCTGTGTAGCCCTGGCTGTCCTGGAACTCACTCTGTAGACCAGGCTGGCCTCAAACTCAGAAATCCACCTGCCTCTGCCTCCCAAGAGCTGGGATTAAAGGCGTGCGCCACCACTGCCCAGCTTGGAGAAAACTTTTACATTCCAGAATAAAGTTCTCTCCACATGCAATGGTATATGTGCATGAATATGCCATAATGAAATGCATTAGTTTTCACACTCGAAAATTGTTTAAAAATGTCCCCTTCAGCTCTCTTGTCTCTTAGTCTCTTCCTCTCCCAACACTGCCTCCTCCCCACACTCCCATCTCATCTCCTTATTTCCGCATCCGTCTCCTCTTTCCTAGCTTTCTGGCTCTTTCTCCTTTTCCATCTATTCGTACTCCCCAAAACGAACACACAGACGTGCCAACTCTCCTGTGAAGTTTGTGAGATTCATAATATATTGGTCTTTTTCCTGTGGTGTAAGACCTGCTGAACACACAGATAAAATCATCACCTCACCTGAGAAAGGAGGGACAGGGAGTGAGAAGCCATTCTTACAATCCTAGTGGCTACTGTTATTGTTAGGGATAATGGATGGGCTGCCCTGATCTTTCAGGTACACAGTTCTAGGCATACATACAGATACAGATATAATTTCTCAACAACATATTAAGTTATAAATAGGGTAAAAATGTGAGGTGCTTCAGCTTCAGATCTAGCCGGGGTGCACTGAGTGTGCGCTAGTGTTATCTCTATAATTTTTCTTTCTGGATTGTCCCTCCTTTCTTCAAATGATGTCATTAGGTATCCTCTACACCAAGTCCCAAATCTGAACTGTCTTTTGATTCCATGTTTGACAATGTCATTAATTCTATCCCTTAAAGCCAAGCTTGTGGCACAACCTTGTAGTCCCTAACTTGGGAAGTTGGGACAGCAGGATCCATTCACTGACAACACAGTCAGACTGGTCAAAAAAAAAGGCTAACTATACCTGGCATGTATCTGTAATTCCAGAATGTTCAAGGTGAGGGCAGGAAGAACATGAGATTGAGGTCAGCCAGGGTTGTTTAGTGAGATTTTATCTAAAGAAAAAAAATACCCTTGAAAAAACAAAAAAAAGCTATTTAATGAATTAATTTGGGGGGGGGGGGATGGAGATGCAGTTTCACTGTGTAGCCTTGACTAGCCTGGAGCTTAATGTATAGACCAGGCTGTTCTCAAACTCACTATGATCTTCCTACTGCTGCCTGTGGAATCCTGGGATTAAAGGAGTCCATTATCACATTCAACAAATCAAGTTTAAGCAGCATCATTCCACATCCTGAGAACCCACCTTGGTCAGCAGCAGCACATCAATGAAATCCAGAGTTTTGGACTTGGCCTTAGCCTTGAGGACATCATCCTCATGCTTACTGGGAAGAGTACGTCGTCGATCCTGAATGACAGCATCTGTGAAGTTGTGTACCAGGTGGCAGGCCTTACTGAAGCGCCGCCCATTATGGGTGAGCTGATAGAGTGAGTCTATGTGTAGATGCAGCTGCTGGTACCGTTTGGCCACTAAGGCACTAAGCTCCAAGATGGCAGAAATATACTCACTGGGCTTCCTGCAAGAGTACAGTACGAAGGGAAGCAAGAATTCAGCACAACTGAAGCTCAATATTTCCCAACAGGATACTCAGTAGTCAGAAACAGATGGCCACACAAATACATGAATGCCATCAGTGATGATAGTGAAGTCTCACTTATTTCTCTCTATCCCATCCTCACAAGCCTCGGGACCTCAAGGCACCTGAGAGCAGCACAGCTGTCACTCCTTTTCTTTTCTTTCCTTCTCCAGATCTAGCTCTGACCCACATGCTTTCTAACACCCCACTCAGCAAGAAACTCTTTTTCTTCCAATAATCCAGTCTTTTCTATAGGGTCCCTGAATTTAGTGACAATCCCACCTTGCATCTACAAGACAGTCAGTATCTACAGAGCTGATGTAATCATGTCTGTTTACTGTAGTTTGGAGCTGTCTCCCAACTGTCCATCTTTGGTGTTGTTAGAAAGTGTGTCAAAACCATTAAGAGATAGGGCTTAATAGAGGGTGGCTAGACTATTATAAGTGTTCCTTGGAGAAAATATTTGGACTCTGATCCTTTCCTGAATCTCTTTACTTCCTAACTGACCCAAGGAAAAGATTTTCCTTAATACATGCTCCCACCAAAACAATAGAACATCAACAAAAGACTGCAAAACTGCGAGTCAAAAAAAAAAAAAAATCCCACATTGTTTTATTTACTTGATACTTTCAGAAACTTTGTGACAGCAACAGAAGTGACTATAAACACAAGCACCCTTGGTAGAAATTATAGGAGAACATTTCCACCTTTGGCTGGGTTTTAATGTCCTGATAGTTTGAGCACTATGTTGCTGTATACTGATTGTCAACTTGACAAGATCTAGAATGATCTTGTTAACAGAATTCTGAGCACATCTGGATTCTCAAGACTGGGTTAATTAAGGTGAGAATACTCACCTAAATAAGAGCAGTACTATTCCATGGCTAGATTTTCAGACTACACAAAAAGGAGAAACCTAGTTGAGCATAATCCTTCATTGCTCTCTGCTTCCTTGCTGTGTATGCAATGTGATCATTAGTTTCACATTCCTACCACAGTGACTCCCTTAACTCAATGGACTTCTTCTCAACTTTAACCCAAAGCAAACCCTTTCCTCTGGTAAGTTGATTCTTGTTGCATCAACAAGAAACAAAGATAATATATGAAATTGTTACCAGAAGTGGGGTCATAACTGTAACGATCCTGACCATGTGGTTCTTAGGCCTTTGAAACTCATTTATAGAAGAAATGTAGAATGTAAAATGCTAATCCAGAAACACCATTAATTTCTGTATGGGGAGCTTAAAGAGAAATTATGATTGGAAGTTGGGAGACCAGAATGTCAGAGAGAAATGCAGACAATGGAGACCTCGATCATATGATTTTTGTTTTTTTTTTGGGGGGGGGATATCAATCAGGAGCCAGACTAGAATTCATTCTTGCTATTTTTCTGCCAATTAATTTGGCAGCATTCTACCTAGTCCTGGGAACAAGTGTGGGGCTGAAGTAAAAGGTGATAGACCACCATGATAATGCATGCCTTTAATCTTAGCATTCAGGAGGCAGAGACAGGTGGATATCTGAGTTCTAAGTCAGCGTCATCCACAGAGTGAATTGAGAATGGCTAGAACTATATAGAAAAATCCTGTCTAAAAACAAAACAAAACAAAAGCAAAAAGAAAGAAAAGGTGATAGACTTTTTGAGTGAAGGAAATTTCAAGATAGCATAAATATTCAGGCTATGGAATGACTTCTACTCTCTGCACACTTGTTTGTATTTAAAATGAGAAGTGAGTTTCGGAGTATGCAAAAAGGAGAAAGCTAGATGAGCCTAAGCACATCCATTACTATTTGCTTCCCGACTGCAGACACAATGAAGCCACCCTGCTGCCTTTCCTTCCATGCCTTGATGGGGTTTTCCTCAAACTGCAAGCTAAAATAAACCCTCCCTTAAATCACTTTTATCAATTATTTTGTTGCAGCTGTGAAAAAAGTATCTAATTCAGTGTCAACCTGCCGATCCCATATCTAAGGTGTCTCCTCTATACCAGATGAATATGATCTACTGACCTGCCTCCATGGTCCTTGTTCTAAATCACCTCCTCCAAGAAGCCCCCCTTTTTCCTACTAGCCACCCATCCCTACGATACCACCTCCCAAGTCCATAATCCAGATTCTCAGGCCAAAGGGATGGACTCACTCCTGGCAGTTGCTATCAAAACTGAAGACACATTTCTGTAGACTATCCAAGGTCATCAGGCTGATGTTCTTAAACATGTCCAGACGGGTGCTGCTACCTGAGGCTAGGAGCTGCCACTTGGCCTTTACAGAAAAAGAAGCAGTATCATAACCAGGTCTGAGCTCCTTGAGATTTTTCCCAATCACAATTACAAGAACTGATACTCAAAATCAGCCTCCAACGTCTCTGGTCAAACACTTGACCCCAGGTTAACCAGGTGCTAGTAAGAGTGAAACTGTTATGTAGGACGTAAAGACCCAGGAGTGGAGACCAGAAGCCCTGTGTGGTTACGCCCCAGCTCTGACTACCATGCTCTGTGCATCATCAGTCAGCTCATTGCCTTCTGTCTCACTTGATATGTCTTCAGCAACAAGGTGATCTGACTGTGTCTGATAAACCATGATGGAGCCCATGTGCCACTATTTCTAGATCACTTACTATCTGGCATAGTGAACAAGCTCCTTTATACCTCTAAACTTCAGGTTCATTCTTAATAAGGAAAAAGTAACTTTATCTCACCAGTTTGTTAAAAATTAAATTTGCAGCATAAATTATGGAATTGGGTCATGACCATCAGTTCCACAACATTTTAAGAATTCAATAAATGGCATTATTCCTTATCTTGGATGTCAGAAGTTGGACATAAAGCTATCTCTGTCAAGTATGGCAGATACCCATTGTTTTCTAAGCATCCTTTCTAAATGTTCCAAGTTAAAAAAAAAAAATCCCAGTGTTCTTCACCTGGACTATTTCACAGATATTTCAGAAATCCAGTGATGGCCTTCCATGGGCAAATATCAGGTTTGTTTCAGCTTGATATAAAAGCAGAGCCCCTAAAACTAAGTTATACAACATAGGGCATATGTTGCATCCTCTGAAGGCCATTTGTAATGCCCCATGGAATTTATATGCTTTCAAGAAAGGACAGAAGCCAAGAGTGCACGAGTACCTGACTACCTTCCATATCTGAATAAGGAGTCTTATGTGGACTGGAAGAATCCACAAGTGTTGGGGGTTGGTCTGGTGGTGCTATGGACTCAAATGTTAAATTCTGTACTCTAAGATTTGGTTGCCACAAGACAAGTGAATTCCCGAGTACACCAGCTTTTGTTGTGCAAATCTTGCTCCCCAAGTTAATTGATTAATAAAAGGCTAAAGTCAATTATTGAGCAATAGAGAAAGAGAGGCAGGACTTGAGGATGAGTAAGGGTCTCAGGAGAGACCAGGGGAGGAGAAAGGAGGAGACAAAGGGAGGAAGAAGCCTCCATGATAGGAGAGGAACAGTGAGCATGTGGCCAGGAGAATCTGCAAGTAACAAGGGACATATGACTGGGACGCAAGTTAAAATTGCTCAAAACCTGCCCAATCTAGGATTACAGCTTGTAAATAAAATACCAGGATTGTGTGTCTTTTATGCGGGCTAGCTAGACTACAAAAATATCATTTACACACAAGTAAACAAGCTGAGCAATCAGCTAATAAGCAGAAAAGAAAACTGTTGATCCTTTATGTAGGACTCACAGCTAAGCCTATCTTGTTCCTCAACCCAGGGTAATGTGAGTTTTCAGAAATGTCCATTACTGAGCCTATTCTACCACCCTTTGCTTTTGTGTTAGATTGATGACTTTGACTAATATACTCTGGAAAAAAGGTAGAGGCTATAACTTCAATAAAACCTAAGCTTCAAGTGACTTCCTGCTTCTCTCCTATGGAACTCTGTGCCATAGGAACAAGCCCAGGATGCTGAAACTATGCTAAATTAGCTTGAAGTTGGTAAAATTCCAAGCATCAAGGAATTATGCTGATATTAGGCAAGTTGAACAATAGCTTGAACATATGCCACCCACGTGTCTAGAAGAGCCAACCCCCTGACCCACACCCCTATTAGCAACATCAGACCTCATTGTTTCAAAATCAGTGTGTGTGGAAGTGCCTTGCTCCTTATTGACAGTTTCTAGGTAGTCATCAAGTCTGCATTTAGTTTTCAGGGCTGTCATCTGAGAAAAATAGAGACTAACTCCTTATTAAGCACTCACTCTCTGTGAAGACATGGCTCTGTGGTATTGTCTTGGATACAAAACGGAGAGGAAAAATAAAATAAAACAATGGCCTCATTGTGGTGGTTTGAACATGCTTGGCCCAGGGCACTATTAGGAGGTGTGGCCTTGTTGGAGTAGGAGTGGCCTTGTTGGAGGAAGTGTGTCACTGTGGAGGTGGGCTTTGAGACCCTCCTCCTAGCTGCCCATAAGACAGTAGCTCCTGACTGCAGTCGAATTAAGATGCATGCAGAACTCTCAGCTCCTTCTTCAGCACTTGTCTGTCTGGACATTGCCATGATTCCTGCCATGATGATATTAAACTTTACCTCTGAACCTGTAAACCAGCCCCAATTAAATTTGTCCCTTATAAAAGTTGCCTTGGTCATGGTGTCTTTTCATAGCAATAGAAACTCTAAGACACTCATCTTAACCCTTTAGAGACTCGATCAGATCTATCTGAAGTTCCTTTGCATCAGACTCCAGCTGAGAACTTAGGTTTTGGAGACTCACATGCATGATGTTGGTGCTGTCATTGAAAATCTTCATATAGGGTTTCAGGATGTTGAAATGGAAAGCAGGTGTCAGCATGCGACGGTGGCGGCTCCACTTGTCACCATCACTCAGCAAGAGCCCATCCCCTGGTAGGGCATCATGGCAGTGAGCATGGTATCATGTTCTCCTCCACCCCTGGGGATTTTCCTAAGCCCTTCATCTGTAGTACTCACCCAGCCAGGGTTTCAGGAAACTGTAGAAGATTACTTCCTTTAGGGCAACCGAAGCTGACATGAACAAGGATGATCAGGGGCCATGAAAAGGCTAGGAAGTAAACTTGCAGAGAGTGGGAGTAGGGGTGGGGCTCAGTGAGGTGAGGTGTGTGCATTTCTGCCCCAAACCCAGCAAGACAGAGTTAGAGAAAGGGACATAGGATGAAGAAGAGGAGGAAGAGGAGGAAAAGGGGGAAGATGAGGAGGAGGAGGAAGAGGAAGAGGAGGAAGAAGTAGGATCCTAGGTGAGATAGAAGCAACTCATCTCACTATCCCTTCACTTGGCTTCAACATAGTCTACCATGTCTACCCTTCAAGTGTAGCATGACATTCTACAGGCCTAGCATACCTGACCATCCCAGCATGCTCTGACATCTGAAATAGATATGTGCCATGGGTATATAGGGCGTAACATGAGCTAAAATGGCTGAAACTACACATGACCTATCCTAAATGACACCATCCGACTTAAAATGGAAATAGATGATCTGATATATTTCAATGTGCCCCATAGGTAGGCCAGATACCATTTTAAAATAGTCACAATAATCTCACAGATATGGCATTGATGTGATCCAATTAGATATCAGGCTTGCCTCAAACAAGAAGTCTCAGTCATGTTTCTATTTCAGTGGGACTCTAAGTGACAAATGTCAGAAAACTCTCAAATGGCCAAAGTGTTTTCATCAGGAGAAAAATATAATTTAAAACAACTGCTCAGGCAAGAAACAGATGTGCCTCAAGTGTCCACAGCTCTCTGTGAGCCCCAGGGCCCTATTCATTTTATTAAACTTCGTTCATCCTGGGACAACATGCACCAGTCATTATAGTGTGAATACAAAACGCCCTCAACCAGCTTGTGTTTTGAAAGATTCAGTTCTCAGATGCTGCCTTTATTTCAGAAGATTCTAGAAATCTTAGAAAGTGGAGTTTAGCTAGAGAAAGTAGGTCACTAAGTAATCTCTTTGAAACATCTTGAACTGAGTTTCTCTCTTCTTTCTTTCCTCCCCTCTTGTAGCCAGTTACATGTCTGTCTCTCTTTTATCGCTATGAATCCTGAATCACAAGTAAAAATCAATTTTTGCTCAGTGAAGTTGTGCCAGTAATAGCAACAAAAAGAGCTAATACAGCAGGTGTGATCAAGATGGCCATATCAATCTAGTTGCAAACCAAAAGTGAAGCAGAGGCAAGGGAATCACTACAACAGTCCCATCTGCCTGCACTTTGGTCACCTGCACAGCTGGAGACAGCACAGAGACAACAGCAGTAGGCAAGCAGACTAGTCCAATGTCCACTTGGGTCAGAAAACAGAAGCATCTTTGACGTGGGTGGAAGATGTAGTCAATCACTTGCCAGGTCTCCATCTACTGGTAGCATACACCGTCAGTGGTAAACATCATACCATGAGTGCACAAGACACCTTCCTCTCAGCTCTGAATGAAGGTAAGTAGAAAGGAATCCCCAGATCTCTAGGCTTTTCAAAAAAAGGACTACTAAGACGGGGGCCAGAGTGAGCCCTGAAGACTCTACCATCCTCTGGGCTGAGTCCCCCTGGGCTTCCATCTGATATCTTCAGCAAAAAGTGGAGAAAGCCAAAAGAAAGAAGGACTGGGCTACTTCAGAAATCACACAGAAACGTGAGTGTGGAGACTAGAAGCCCCATTTCCCGCAGCCACACCACCACCAGCTTCCCCTAAGTACCTGAGGCACTGAGAACAGATCGAATGATGTCAGGGTGGCACAGAGTGATGATAGGAAGGATAGGACCCATCCATGTCATGAAGCCCTGGGGGTAGGTAGCCACCAGCTTAGTCACCTTCTTCAGACCATGCTCAGTGGGAGTGATCTACAAGCAAGAGAGCAACAGTCACCTCCTGAGTTGGTCTGTCAGGAGTCAAGCACACCATGCTATAAGATGGTCAGAAAGAAGCTGATGCAGCACGGCTTCTGGATATCTCTAGGATGGTGTTCCCAGAAGGCATTAGTGTTTGCACCAGTAGTCTCAGTCAGAATGACCCACCCTCTACAGGCAGCACCATCCAACCCACTGAAGAAACAAAGCAGTAGTTCTCAACCTTCCTAATACTGCGACCCTTTAATATAGTCCTTCATGTTGTGGTGACCCCAACCATAAAATTACTCTGTTGCTACTTCATAACTGTAATTTTGCTACTGTTATGAATCATAATGTAAATATCTGATATTTGATATGCAACCCACATCTCAACCTGTGTATGGAGACCCCTAGGTTGAAACCTGGTAATATAGAGCAATTAGATAAAGGAATCTCAATCTCATTTCCTGACTGCAATAGCCATCTTCTGCCCACGGACATCACAACGCAGGTTCTTGACTTTTGGACTCTTGTTGCAGGCTATTTGATTATACTGTTGACCCCAAGTTAGTGTTGTTTACTAGAAAAAATGTTTCTAGTTGTTCTAGTTGTGGTGTGGCTCAGTCCTTCACACTCACCTTTGATCCCTCTAATTGGAATACGCACACACCCTTAGTGCACACCTTTAATTCCAAACAATGAAGGTAGTTTGTAAAAAGAAACACCCATGCTTGAAACTGATGTCTAATGGAGTGGCAGACAAAGTGATGAATCAGAGAAAGAGGTGACAGAATAGGATATGCCCAACTCCCAGGAGAAGAAAGAGGACGGGGAAGCTTCTTAAGAGAACAGTGTGGAGAAAAAGAAGAAAAAGAGAGAGAGAGGGAGAGGGAGAGGGAGAGGGAGGGAGGGAGGGAGGGAGGGAGGGAGGGAGAGAGAGAGAGAGAGAGAGAGAGAGAGAGAGAGAGAGAGAGAGAGAAGATTGAATCAGTCAGCCTGGAGAGGAGTTTGAGCTAGAACAGCTGAGTTAAACCAGCCAGTCAGAGTTCAGAAAAACAAACAGGGGTGAGCTTATTCAGCAGTGATTCTCAGAGACTGAAAACTTCTAGGCCTAGGTAAGATTGTACAGAGGTCAGGAGTAGGCCTAGGTTAGCTGGCTGAGGCAGTAAGCATCAGAGACAACAATTCCTCATGGGAATAAAAGTTACATTTACAGTCTCTGACCTATCCCACTGGCTTCTCCCTCCCCCAAGGATCTCCCCACACACAGGATGCCAACCCTTTGACCTCAGATTGAATTATTTATAGGTTGGCTTCCAGCTTGCAGATGGCATATTGTAGCGTGCTTAGAATCTATAACTACATAAGCCAATGACCATAACACAATGTACCCCCTCTCTCTGTCCTCACTCTTTTACTTATGTGTGTGTGCATTTAGAATTTATATATGTATCCTCTCTCTCTCTCTCTCTCTCTCTCTCTCTCTCTCTATATATATATATATATATATATATATATATTTAACTAATTATATGAATATAATCATGTGCTGTATAATGATGTTCTTATCACTGACACACTACATATGTGTGGTCCTGGTCCTATAAGCTCATAATGGACCCACAGAATTCCTATGCATAATATCTTTTATTATTGTTATCCTATGTATAGATGTACTTAGATACGTAAACATCATTTTCTCACAAATACCTACAATATTCAGGACAGCACTGTGCTGTAAAGACTTGCACAAGTAGCTTATACCATATGGGTTTGTGCTGAGTCCTCCATCTTTCTCAGGGTTATGGCTGAGTCTCAAGGGTCTATCCCAGGGCCAATGGAGAAGTTATACAGCCCACCTCAGAGATATCCACTTTGCCTTGAGAAGATGAATGATGTCAGGTGATTAGTTTCAGCCTCAGGGAAAGCCATCAAGGAAGGTTTCAACTGGGGCATAGTGGGGCATTTAGGCAACATTGTAGCCTGTTAGTTGTAAATGACAGGGCCTCTACTCACCTGAGAAGGAAGTCTCAGTTGTGCGGTATTGCCCAGATCAGAGTGGACTCTGGGCACTTCTTTGTGGAACTGTCTTAATTGTTAGTTGCTTTAGAAGGGCCCAGCCATTCTATGTAGGACCACCTCCACAGATGGTCCAGGGCTTTATTTTTTTAAAAGCCAGCTAAACATGTGCTTGAGAGTGAGCAAACAGGCTGTGTTTCTCCATGCTTTCTGTCTCAAGTTCTGGCTGAGTTTCTGCCTTGACGATCCTCAACCAAACTCATTCCTCCTGAAGTCGCTTTTGGTCAGTGTTTCATCACAGCAACAGAATGAAAATAAGACATGGATTCTCCTACATGTTTGTGTCTGTATGCTTGACATGTCTGCAGTTCCAACTATGCAAAAGGTCTACAGAGCAGGGACTAGTCAACCCGAGGGCAAGAGGTGACCACTAACTCTCTAGGGGGGCAGCAGCTCCTACCTATGAGCCCTCATGCTGTCATCAAACATCACCCTGTGGATGATGTCACTGACATGTACAGATGTTGTGAGCATTGATGTTTGCAAATGAAACAACTGAGACCAAGTTACCCAAATGCAAGAACAGACTTTGTCAAAGTCCAAGGTGTGGGGTCAAGCAATGCTTACAGGAGGGTGAGTAGACAGCTCTTATCCTGGTTGGGCAACAGGACTCAATGGTTAATCTTAGGAAAGAACTACCAGCTTTTAAACAAAAAGTGCTTCAGGAACAAGAGGCAGGAAGATAGCCCATAGCTCTCCTGCTCCATGTGTGATAGAAGAGAAATATCAGAGATTACCCCCAGAAAGACATGGAAGCCCTGATATGGATTGACAGAAAAAAGGAACTGACCTTGGACAGAGCTTCTCAAGAGGACTCAAGTCCAGCAGACAAGGAGGAAACACCAGGGATCCTCACTCTGTATGGTCCACCCTGGAAGTCCCTCAGTGTCCACCAGTGTAAGAAAGACAGACTAGAAATGAATCCAGAGCAAAATAGGGGTGGGGGGCAGGGATATGAGAAAATGAAGTGAAGGATGCTGGAAGACTCCAGACCCCTGTCTCCCTGAGCTCCACTTCTGGTCCATTCACCCTGAAATACAAAACCCACAACCTATTGCTGCACTCACCATGCCCAGGTGACCCAAGAACCAATTCCATTTGGGGGGTTGAGGGAAATCACAAAGATGATGATATGTTCTGTAGAAGCTATAGGTCTGAGTCAGGACATGGGCTAAGAGCCAGGAAGCTCCGATCAGCAGCAAAAGCAGCCATGGTGAGGATGCCTCCAGCCTCAGTCCCAGCCAAGACAGATCCAACTGTGGCATCCTGTGGGGCGGATGGACAGATAGTGAGATTCAGAGGCTCGGAAGAGGGCCATATGGGTATGGATATGGATAATGAAGGCTGTTTGTGGGGAAAGCGACCCATGGGGTAGATACAGGCAGTAAACTGGAAGGGGGAGCAGGGGGAGGAGGGAGGGAGGGAGGGAGAGAGGGAGAGACCCACAATGCCTGAAGACCTGCGGCTGCCAGGAGACATTACCTGGAAAACCCCATGTCTGAAGCCAACAGGATCACTCTGGCTTTTTGGCTTCAGATAGCTGGTTATCTAGAAATAAGGAGCCAGGCTCAGGCTCAGGATCAGCGCTCTGTCTAAGCTGTTATGGGTGCTCTTAGGCAGGCACTTTCTCTCAGGAACAGTAAGTTTCCCACAGTTCTCCCTTCTCTAGAGTTTCTTTGTTTCTGGCTTCTGCTCTGAAGGAGGCTGAGCTCAGTTGTGTCAGCCAGTCCTTCACAGGCCCATCTGCCTCCTCCCCTTCTGGGCAGATGGCCAAAAGGAGGGGTTTGGGTTGGCAGGGTACAAAGTGGAATCAATTCAGGGTCACAGCATGAACACCAGATCCTTGGAACTTGGTCCCTCTCACATCATGGGGGTGGGGAGTGGGGATGGGGATGGAGGTTGGGGGCCTGATAGATTTGGGAGTGGGCAAAACTCTGAGGTTAGCAGAGGTAAGTTTGAGCCCCACATCTAGAGCAAAGTAGGGTTATACCTAATCTTCCAAGATGACAGTGTATCCAGTCAAATCATTAACAGGAGTTCAGGTGCCAGGAGAACGCAGCCAGGCCAGGTCTGGTCACAGACCGCCTCCCAAGGTCCTCCGCATTAGACTGCACTGACAGCATGTACCACATATATAATATTTTTAGAGAATTTTATACATGCATAAAACGTGTTTCGATCAGATTTGCCTCCTACTCTTTTGCTTAATTCCTTCCAGATCAGCTCCTTACTCACCCCCTTCTCCTCCTCCTCCTCCTCCTCCTCCTCCTCCTCCTCCTCCTCTTCCTCCTCCTCCTCCTCCTCCTTCTTCAATAGCTTACTGATTCAAATAGTGTAGTGCCTATCAGGGACAAAAGGTTTACCAGTGGTCAGACCCTCAAAGAAAACTCACTCTCCCACCACCATCAGCTACGGGCTAGGGCTCACGATCCCTTCCCCAGGGCTGGAATGTTAGCTATCTTGAGCTTGCACAGGTCTTGGGTATCTATCTGCAGCCAGCATCTGTGAGTTCACTAGAGCAGAGGTCCTGTCATATCTAGAAGGCATTGTTTGGTCCTATCCTCCCAGACTTCTGGCTCTTACAGTCATTTGCCCCAACTTCCACAAAGGTCCTTGAATCTTGTGGGGCCGTGTGAGCATGGTACAGCTCCCCGTTTATTCCCCCCACTTCCACGCACTGTGAATCGCTATGTTAATTGGTGTCCACTGCACAAAGTAATTTCTCTGCCAAGGTCTGAGACCTGCATGCAGCCTTTCATGGCACAGAAGTGGGAGGCTCCAGGATGCCTCTGCCTACCAGCTATACAGTCTGGCAAAATTCAAATCCTGTTCTGAAGCAGCCCAGGGTCTGAATACACACTGCTCTCTGGAGCAGGAACAAAGAGTACAGCCCAGTGATTGAGTCCCCAGGTCAGACACCAGGAGTCAACAGCCCAGTTGAGAGAACATAGCTTAGGTTGATCTGGATATGAACTGAGACATGGCGAGAGGGAGACACGTGATGGTGAGGTAGAAAGCAGCCCTGAGCAGATGGGTCCAAGCATTGCTCAGAAGACAGCCTTGGGTGTCAGTCTGCACAGGTCACCTTTTCTGAGGGTCACTTATTGATTTTGCAGCTGTGTAATCCAAGCTCAATGACTCACTGGCTTCCAGGGGTTCTCCCATTCCCACCTTCTTTTCTACAAAAGTACTAAGATTATAGATGTGTGCTATTATGCCTGACTTTCTGTGAGTTTTGGGGATTTGAACCCAGGTCCTTATGTTTGCACAAGTGTAATACTCTCTAGGGTTGCAGAAACAGTTTTTGTTTTTGTTTGTTTGCTTGTTTGTTTGTTTTTTAATTAAAGGTTTAAAAGACAGGGAAGAAATGTTATTGGAGATCTTAGGGGAGTGTCTGCAGACTCATATGATAACAAAAGAATTGCTTCCCCATGTTTTTTGTTTGTTTGTTTGTCTCAATAATTAAAGTAATATTTGAGTGAGAAACATCTCCTGTAGTCAAAGACATTTGAATACTTTGTTGTTGTAGTATATTTGATAACACCATCAACCTTGAGATAGTATAATTTACTGGAAAAACCTGTTTGTAGTTGTGATTTGGTTCCATCTTAGTACGCACCTTTAGTCCAAGAGCTTCGTGCTTGAATACTGTAAACAGGATTAAATAAAGTCAACCTTAGGTCAATAGGCAGAACAAGCTCCAGTTGACAGGAAGTGAACACAGGATTATTTAAAAAAAAAAAAAAAGCCATAGACACTAACAGGAAGTCAGGAGGATGGATAGAGAGGCACATAGGAAGTAGAAGGGAGGGAGATTCAGTTTGGAGGAGGTTTTCTGACATGTTGAGAGAAGAGATTTGCTCCTAGGACACTGGCTGAGGAGAAAGGTCAGCTGGGTGCTTTCTCTGCCTCTCTGAGCTGGCAGACATCCACCCCAGCCTCTGGTCTCTGAGCTGGCAGACATCCACCCCAGCCTCCGGTCTCTGAGCTGGCAGACATTCACCCCAACCTCTGGCTCCTGAGTGTTTATTGGCAAAATCAAACAACTGAGATTTTGTTAAAAACAACACTTTGTCCTCACTTGTTGGCTTGTTTGGGGAGAGCTAGAGGGTGTGGCCTTGCTGGAAGAAGCATGCTACTGGGGATGGGCTTTGAGAATTTAAGACCTCACCACACTTGCAGTTTGCTTTTTCTGGTGCTTGTGGTTTAAAATGTGAACTCTCAGTTTTCTGCTCCAGCCCCCACGTCCACCTGTCATTATGGATTCTGGAGCCATAAGGAAAAATAAACTCTTTTATGAGCTGCCTTGGCTAAGCTGCTTTATCACAGCAACAGAAAAGTGACTAATAAAAAGAAACTCAAGGTCAATAACAGACTCAAGCAGATTAAGGATAATTTATTAGAGTTTCAAAGGAAATTCCCAGGGCCCACTAGTTGTCATTCTCAAAGCTCTGTCGAGGAGGAGAACAGAAAAGCCAAGGCAGAATGAAGGTCAACCACTTGGTAACAGGCAGTCACTCAATGAAGACGAGAACCTTAGGAAAGAAGTAGGGAAGGCCAGAGCATTAAGGAGTTTATAAGGCGTGGCTAGACTCTCTCAGGTGTCCAAAAGAGAAAGACAGAAAACGGGGACCGTTACTGACTCAGAAAGGTGAGCGGACCAGATCAACCCCATGTTGGCTCCTGGGCATTGCACTAGGGTCTGAGAAGAAAGACCCTATCATAAGGTGAGCCTCCCTTCCTAACCCCAGATCCACCCTGTTGGATTAACAAGAAGACAAGGGCATGCCTGCACTACAACTAGATCACAGTCACCCGCCTAGCTAGCTCTTCAACCCTCTTCTTATACGAAGTGTGGAGAGCAGTTTGCACAGCATTTACTATGCTGTGCAACTGTCATTTATATTTTAAAAAGGAAACTAGTGACAATTTTGGAATTTTGGGTTCTTTTTTTTTAAACACAGAAATATTATAAGAATATGTTTTCATTTTAACTCTGGGTGTGGAATATGGGGCTACTTTAGATTGTAAAGTAGCTGACTATGATTTGCCACCTGCTCTCTCAGAGATGTGATTTTGCCAGCTGCAGATCGTTTCTGTGATTGTGTGATACTTGAAATTCTGGGGACTTGTTAGAGAGATTATAAGTGATATAGTCCTGAGAGGCATACTGGTTGGTTGGTTATGGTTGGTGGCAGTTTATTAAGTATTCATGTGCAAGGAAGAAACAACAAAAAGAAATTAGAGATCCTGACTTAAAAGATCAAACTTGCCCCTGAAGAAATCAGCTCAGGAATTTTGGAAAATTCCACCAGACCCCTCCCCTCCTAGAAGGAAAAGGTCACAGAGCTCATAGGTAGGCCACTCTCCCTTTTGGAAAAGATAGGCTAATTATATTCCTTAGACCACAGGTGAGGGACAACCATCAGTCCACCTTCGGGTAGGAGAGGTGCCGAGAGCACTTAGACACAGTCCGCAGGGCAGACCAACTGTTGGTTACCTACAGACAAGGGGAGTCTTGCCAACCTCATTCCCTAAGGACCAATCGGTTTAAAAGTCACACTGTTCTGCCAGTCACATTGCACCTAGTGGCTGTTGCTCTGAAAACTGTATAAAGGCTCGCCAAATGGGTCACGAGGGGTCGAGACTTCTCCTTTGGGTGTGGTACGGCCCCAATGCGTTGGAATAATAAATTCCTCTTGCTGTTGCATCGACCCCTGACTCTGTGGTGTTCACTTGGGGGGTCCTGGGACGCTAAGGCTCCCCAGAGTCTTACAGCCCAAAGAACTCCACACGTTTTAGTCAGCAGGAAGTAGTCTAATGATTGCTTACCCCACCGTTCACCGTTCAACCCCTGACTTATTCAGGGGTCTCCTTCCTCTCTATCCTTTTTATCTAGTGCTAAGGGCTCGATAGGGTGGAAGAAAGAAGAACTCACAACGTAGCCAAAGAATGGCTACAGGAAACTGTTGCATGCCATGCTTAACACGAAACCAAACTCCATATGTGTGAGTTTTGAGAATCATCATCCTGTGTGGGAACAGACTGCATGGACGTGTCAGCTCTAGCTGTGACTTGGGACACTTTTCTTCAACTCATGGCACTACAGTTTCCTCACACTCTCCAGAGAAATAGCAGGGCTGGTGTGGGGGTCAGATACATAATATTAACCTAGGAATCAAAGCAATACTCCTAGTGTGGGGGTCAGATGCATAATATTAACCTAGGAATCAAAGCAATACTCCTAGTGTGTAGCCAGCATCAAGCTCTCCACTATTACCTCTGGAATAGAATGAGAGTATAGCTTCTAGCTAGGATTCTTGGGTGCCTTTCACATGCCCATCAGGGAACGCGGTTGCCATAAACATCCATTGAGCATCCTCTGACCTTAACAGCCTTTCAAGAAAACTGTGAACTTGGGATCCAGTAACCCTATAAAAAGTTAGCTTTGGTCATTCACCAGCTGTGTGGCCTTGAGCAAGTAAGTTACTTTCTCTGAGCCTCAAATTTCTAAGGGCATGATCATATATACGCCTGCGAGTATGCCTGAGCCAGTCACTACGTTTGTCCTATTTTAGATTTCCTAGAAGCTGGCTGTAAGAAAAAAAGTGAAGCTCAAATTCTACTCTTGGAGATGACCCTAAGAAAAGATGTTATCTGCCAGGTGCTAAAAGATGACCCCTGGAGACCAGCAGTGCAGTGGGAATGTGATGGGAAGGGAGGCAGGAAGGGGAAGTTAAGGGCATGTGTTGAGGTTTGCACAGTGTCCACCTGGGCTCAGACATACTGAGGATCTCTGGGAGACAAACAGTACCAAGTAGATGCCTAGAGTCATTTCTGGAGCTGGGATAGTTACCCACCCTTGGCCATCCTTCAGCACTGAAGATTGCTCCCAAGAGCTATGTTTGTCTGGGGGTGTATGGCCTGAACTGCAAAGAAGAGGGCCAGATGGCTCTAACAGAAGCCCCAGCGACTGCAACACACACACACACACACACACACACACACTCATAATACACACTCATAACACACACTCATAACACACATACACACACACACTCATAACACACACTCATAACACACACATACACACACACACACACACACTTAAAAACCAGCATAGTATGTAAGCACACGTACACAAACAGGCACACATAAAAACCTCCTCCACACTTTAAAAATTTGCTTCCACGTGTACACACATGGCACACATTATAAATACATTTGCACAAGTGCACACAGTCCTATTCAGACTTAACCATCAAACACATACACAAAGTTTCTCACAAGTTGAATTAATGACCTAAGAGCCTGATGTTCTCAAACTGGCCAGTAGAGGGAGCTTCTTCTATTCTCAGACCCACAGGCTAGTTCGTCTCCCATCCTTTCTGATCTTAAAGCTTGTTTATTCCAAGCAAGGAGTGAGACATTCAGGACCCCAAATATCAATTATAACAGGTTTGCACAGAATAGATTAGGTGGTGAGAGAGTAAGAGGGGGACTTCTTATAAAGCCCCAACAACAACACAAAAAGCTCACCCGAGCCGGGCAGTAATCCCAGCATTTGGGAGGCAGAGGCAGGTGGATTTCTGAGTTCGAGGACAGCCTGGTCTTCAGAGTGAGTTCCAGGACAGCCAGGGCTACACAGAGAAACCCTATCTCGAAAAACCAAAAAGAAAGGAAAGAAAGAAAGAAAGACAGAAAGAAGGAAGGAAGGAAGGAAGGAAGGCAGGCAGGCAGGCAGGCAGGCAGGCAGGCAGGCAGGCAAGCGCACCCGAAGGAACAATGAGTTTATTGGGCTTAATTCCAGAGTACGAATGAGAGGCTGTGCACAAGAGTGTGGATGATTCCAAAGCAGTTTCTCCAGATGTGATGGCTAAATGTTGGTTGTCAAGTTGACTATATATGGAATCAACTAAACCCCAAGCAGAACCCATCCTAAATCTGAGCCACATCTTGTGGTGTCAGCCCACATGAAAGGTCATAGAAAAAGGAAGCTTTTGCTTTTTGCCTGCTTGCTACCACTGGTGCTGGCAAGCTCACCTAGCTTGTTGCTGAGCACTCCTTCTCTGGTATGAGAACCTTCTTTTTCAGGATTCCCATGCAGACTGAAGACAGTCTGAAGCAATTCTCTAGAAATCAATTCTCCAGGACCTCTGCACCAGATTAGGACAGCTGAGACATCCAGCCTTATGAACTGAGCAACAACTATAGATGGCCATTGTTGGACTACCCAGACCACCAGTAGGCCACTTGAATAAACATACACACACACACACACACACACACACACACACACACATATATTAATATGCATTTTCTAGCATTTCTCTTTCTTTAGAGAGTTCTGACCCTATACACCATAGCTGAGTAGGTGAACTTTCAGTTAGCTTTCCCGAGTCGGTATACTCTAGCACTTCTTTTAATTAGAACAGAATAGTTGACAAATGTTAGGAGGAGTGTCTTGAATCTCAATGAGGGTCCAGCAACCCTCCCCACACTGCCTTCTATGACAGAATGCCTAGACACAATCCCCATTGTGATAATCACTTGCAGATAGGCACAACCAATCTAATGAATGTAGTGGCAGTTTTGCTTAGATAGCCACATTCTAAAAGACTACTCAAAAGGGAATACTGATTCAAATGGATTAGAAGCTGTGTATTTGAGGGCAGATGAGGAAAAAAAGATTAAAAACACAATAGACCTTATTCACGGAAGAGCTGAAGGAAACATTACAAAGCAGGTGTGGGTGTTTCTCTGCAAAGTGAGTCAAGCTGCTGACACACAGTGTTTCACACTGCTCCCAAAAGGAGCTGCCAAGGATAGCTCCCCACAAAAGTACTCTCATGGGCGAGTGTTTCAGATCCAGAGATAGAAGGTCCAGGCCAAAGAAACCTTAGGATATAGTGGATGAGGTCTAAGTGTGAGTAGGCAGTAGTGGAGAAGATGCTGGAGATAGCACAAAGGTGTGGATTGGGTATTGGAAGTTGAGACCAGTGTAAAAAATGACCACCTCCACCATGCTGTGGCGTTTTGAATGAGAATGGCCCCCCATAGGTTCATATGTTTGAATACTTGGTCTCCAGTTGGTGCAGCTGTTTGGGAAGGATCAGGGGGTGTGGCCTTCTTGGGATAGGTGTGTCACTAGGGGAGGGCTATGAGTTTCAAAAGCCAATAGCATTCTCACTTAGCTCTCCCTCTATCTGACCCCTGACTGTGGATCCAATGTAAACTCTCAGCTATTGCTTTGGTGCCATGCCTGCCTGCTGCAATGCTCTCCTCTATGGCGGACATGGACTAACCCTTTGAAACTGTAAATCCCAATAAACTGTAAGTCTGGGTAATAGTGTCCCTTCATAATTGAAAAGTAACTAAGACAGAAGTTGGTATCAGAAAAAGGTGTATTTCTGTGATAAGCCTGACCCTGGGTTTTTTGTTGTTGTTGTTGTTGTTGTTTTTTGAATGTGGAAGCCTTTTGGACTTTTAACTAGAAAAGTGGTTGGATGCTTTAAGCAGAGCTTAATGGGCCATCCTAGAAGGAACACAGAGAGTAGTGTTGAGGGCAGGGAGTGTGACCTAAGAGGCTTCACAGTGGAGCAAGAGGCTTAGAGACCTTCTTAGGATGTTTTGGCAAAGAATGTGCCTGCTTTCTGTCCTTGTCCAAGGGTCTGACTGAGGCAAAAGTGAAGTTTTTGGCTAATTACATTGGCAGAAGAAATTTCAAGATAGCCTAATATTGGCTAAGTCACTTGGTTATTAGTAATCACTCTTATGTAGGTCTATAATGGAAAAAAAGCAAGAGAGAAAAATTCAAATTTGAGGAGGAAAAGAGCTCCAGAAAATATATTGGAGCCACATCTTGTGCTCAAAGAGATGGGAAATTTAAAGAAAGGCCTGATAATAAATGGAATCAAGGAAGTTGTGCTCTCAGGCAAGATTCTATACAGCTAATCCTCCAACTTGTAAAAGGAAAAAACCCAAGGGATCATCTCCACTAAAAAGTAACAAGAATTCAAAGGTTATGCAAATGTAATCCAAGGAAGGGGCCAAGTTTTATCCCAAGCAGGCAGAAAAACTTGGTTCTTGGAGTCAAGAGGGGTTTGTAGAATCCTCCTCTGTGGTTAAGAAAAGGCACTGAGGCCAGGCATAGGGCAGGGAACTCCCTGCATGGAAGCCCTGAGAGGCCATTGTGTGAAGCTCTGAAAGTGAAACCTGGATTGTGATGGAGACCCCAAGATGTTGGAGATGCCAGTGCCACAGGTTACCTGCCAAAGAAAGCTACAGACAGGAAGTGGAAACAGCTCAACATAGGGAAGAGTTTGCAGTCACTGGACAAAGAGCTACAGGATTTGAGGTTTACTCTACTGGATTTTCATCTTCCTTTGGGCCAGTATTTTCTTACTATGTGTACTGTCTGGCTTTGTGTCAACTTGACACAAGCTGGAGTTATCACAGAGAAAGGAGCTTCAGTTGAGAAAATGCCTCCATGAGATCCAGCTGTAAGGCATTTTCTCAATTAGTGATCAAGGGGGGAGGGCCCCTTGTGGATGGTACCATTCCTGGGCTGGTAGTCTTGGGCTCTATAAGAAAGCAAGCTGAGCAAGCCAGGAGAAGCAAGCCAGTAAGTAACAACCTCCATGGCCTCTGCATCAGCTCCTGCTTCCTGACCTGCTTGAGTTCCAGTCCTGACTTCCTCTGGTGATGAACAGCAGCATGGAAGTGTAAGCTGAATAAACCCTTTCCTCCCCAGCTTGCTTCTTGGTCATGATGTTTGTGCAGGAATAGAAACCCTGACTAAGACACTATGCCACTATTCTTTCTTTTTGGAATGGTCATGCATATTCTGTGCCCTTGTGTCCTGGAAGTATATAGTTTGCCTTTGGATTTTCCAACAGGTTACTATTAAGAGATTGCCTTGAGTCTTGGAAGAGACTCTGAAACTGGATTTGAGACTGTGAAAGACTATGGAGACTTTCAAAGATGGACTAAATGCATTTTGAATTGGTGTGTGGATGTGAAGCTCTGGAGGCCAGGGAGTGGCATATGGTGGTTTATATGAAAATGGCCCCAATAGGCTCATATGTTTGAATATTTGGTCCCTCAATAGGTAATACCTAAATAAGAGGGTTAGGAAACACTGCCTTCTTGGAAGAGATGTGCCACTTGGGGGTGACTTTGAGACTTAAAAAGATACCATTCCGTGTGTGTGTGTGTGTGTGTGTGTGTGTGTGTGTCCCACTTGTGGATCAAGGTATAAGCTCTCAGCTGTTCCTACCATCATACCTTTGTTCTGCCAGCATGGACTGTATCCTCTGAAACCATAAGCCCTAATTAAGTGCTTTCTTTTATAAGTTACTTTGATCATGGTGTTTTATAACAGCACTAGAAAAGTAACTAATATACACACAACTTTTAAAAGAAATCTTTAAATAATACACTAATACCAAGTGTGGCCCCAAATAAAAATCGATGAAGTTAAAAATTACTAATAATATAATAACATGCCTTCAGTGTTCCCCAAAAGATTTTAAAGATGACTAAAGGAGATTCATAAACCAACTTAGGGTCATGATAAAATAAATATTCACAACATTTTGTGTGAATAACTCAAAGCAACAAAAATATATATAATAAAATTTTTTTTTTGAGGTTGAAGTCACATAACATCAGCATGAAGTGTTTAATGATATGGAACCTTCTCCATGATCTATTTCCAAAACATCTCATCAGCCTATGAGGGAATCGGATTCCCATTAAGCAGTCCCTCCTCCTCCCCCCTCTCCACAGCCCTATGGACCACCCACAGGCTTTTGGTTGCTATGGGTTTATCCACTCTAAACATCCCATAAAAGAAATCATAATATGTGATTGCTGTATTGCTTTTGTGACTTGTACAATGTGACAGCTCAGCCATGTTATAATTTGTCAGGATTGTTCCTGTTGTGGCTGAGGAACACCTGACTGTGTGACTACAATGCTATGTCCATTCATTCGTTTGAAAGTGGGTGCCTGGGGGCTGGAGAGATGGCTCAGCGGTTAAGAGCACCGACTGCTCTTCTAGAGGTCCTGAGTTCAATTCCCAGCAACCACATGGTGGCTCACAATCATCTGTAATGGGATCTGATGCCCTCTTCTGGGGTGTCTGAAGACAGTGACAGTGTACTCACATATATAAAATAAATAAATCTCTTAAAAAAGAAAAGAAAGAAAGAGGGTGCTTGTATTGTTTCCACAATTTTTGCAACTGTGAGTAGGACATAATATAGTTTGAATGTGAACTACCCACACAGACTTATATGTCAAACATTTGGTACCTGCTTAGAAAAGGGAGTGGTTGGTTCAGGAAAGGAGCTGAAGCAAACAAAATCACCCTTCAAAAATTAACTTTATTAGGGAAAGGGGCATCATACCTTTGGGAGCAATGATCAGGCCTTGAGGTAAGGAAGCATGAAAAACAGTAAGTACGTCAGAGGCAACATGATGACGACCTAGAAGGGAAAACAGGCTTCACTGTAAAACAAGGAGAAGAACTGCATTATGAGGTATAGGTTATAGTAAAAGAGATGGCCACCATAAATATGACGGAAGGGGAGCCCCAGGGACGAGCCTTCAGAAAAATCTGAACAAAGGAAAATATCTGGCTTTTGCATATTTTCACGGGGGAAGTTCGACACCACATGATTGAGTCTGGGATAACTTTCGTGACGAAGAGCACGAAAGAACCAGATGCCATAAATTAGGGGCTGTTGGGCCTGTGATCATCCAGAGGAAGTCAGGGATATTTGGCTTAAATCAACCAGCTGGTCTCTGTAACTCTGACCACTGGATGGATCCCTTACAGCCCCTGCTTGCAGGGTGACAGCACTGCTTGTGCTTTATATTCTACAATGGCAGAGTCGCGCCTATTTACTTACTAAGAAGTTCAGAACAAAGTAGATGGGTTACTGTGCCTGGGTGCTCAGTGGCTCCACCCGCAGCCACAGCCCGCCTTCTTCGCGCAGTATTATCTCTGGCTTCCGGAGCGGCGCGGCTCCTTGTCATCTGGCAGGATGCGGAAGCGCAGCAGCGTCAGCGCCAGCGCCACCTTCATCTCATTCATAGCGAAGTCTGTCCTATGCAGTTCCTACAGGAAGGTGGGATGAGGACTCTGGCTATGCCCTTTGCCCGGACCCAGGCAGGCGTCCTCAGACCCAACCTGACCCGGTCCTTGTCAGGTTGAGAGATGCTAATATACGGAGGACACCACTTAATGCTTAATTTGAACCTTACCCAGAATTTAGGCCACAATTCAAACCAGCGGGAGGGAACCACCCTGCCACCACCCTCCGTGGCCACTCTTGTAACTTCCCAAATAAACTCTCCAAACCTTGGTGAAACCTCTCCCATCTCAATACACCTTTCCTCACTACCAGGCCCAGACCCTGCTCCACGACCCTGTGCTTGTTGGCCTCACCTGGGTCCCGCGGAGAAGGGAATAAATGCCAGAGGCGATCTAGCCTGAATGTTCTCTGGATCAAACCGGAAGGGGTCATAGACCTGCAAGAGACTAGCCATGGTGAATGGGTGACATCTACCAGCACAGCCAGAGACAGTCTTGAATGTGCTAGGAAAAGTGAGGTCTGACATCCTGGGGCCATTGGGGATGACCAAGAATGGGGACACAGCGCACCTCAGGGTCCTGCCACACAGTTGGGTTGTGATGGGTTCCAAAAATATTGATGCAGATGATACCTGTGGGGAACAGGGGCGAGGAGGGTAAGCTGCCTGATGAACTTTGCTGTGTACCCTTCCCTAAATTCTGTGGCTACCTTTAGGGATGATCCTGCCATCTGGGAGGGAAATGTGCTGGGTGCAGCATCTGGAGACCGTTGTGACTGGGAAATGCAGCCGCAGACTCTCCTTGATGCACATGGTCAGGAAGGGCAGCTGGGCCAGGTCGTCCCTAAGGAAGCCACTACACAATTATCCAGGAGCAATAACAGAGGCTGCCAGCCCCTGCATTGCCCGTTTAATCTTTCTGTACAGTGGTAAAACAATCCCGAGAAGAGCAGAAAGTTAGGAAAGTACTAGAGCAAGTTTAGCCAGGAATCTTTACAGACGTTTGCTTGTTTGTTTTCCTGAGACAACGAATTGTTCAAATGCCCACCATTTTAAAAACTCAACAAATTTACATTAAGATGATTATTTCTTATGGCAAAATAAAAAAAAAGAAAGAAGACAAAAAAGAAAGAAAAGAAAGAAAGAAAAACGCAAAGAATAAACTGATCTAAGTTGTCTGCCCTTCTGTCTCTCTCTCCCTCACATGCCCCATCCACCCTTTCCCTCCTCCCTTGTCTTCTCTCAGTTATTCCTCCTGTCTCAGGTCCTTCCACCACCTCACCCTTTCTCTATTCTCCATCTCCCCATCTCCATTCCTCTTTGCATGTTTCTTCTTTTTTATACCCCCTGCTACCAGTCATCTTACTGATTTCCTCCTCCATCAGCCAACATCATCCTCAAACCACTGTATTCCCCAGTCCCACACCGATATTCAGTGACTCTCCCAATGAAACATCCTTTACTTCTACACTTGTTTCTCTTATGCTCTCAATTCAGTGCCTTCCCATGGGCCCTATGGCTGTCTTAACCTAAGACTTCTCCCACCAAGCTGAGAGCCAAGGAAGGCTGGTCTCTGAGCTAAGTCTTTAGCACAGACTAAGCTGGGCACTGAATTGGGGTGGAAAGGCAGTACGGAAGAGTTTGATGAGTGAAGACTAAATGCATGCATGATTCCAAGGTTCTTCACATGGTGTTATCTTGTCAATAATTCTCTTTGACGTCCACATCTTTCTTTCCAATGCATAGACCTTTTCCTTGCTGATGAAGTAGATGCCTCACCCACTGGCCAATGATAGAAGAATCATTTAAAGAGTTTCCTTCCCCACTTGGGAAACAAAAGCAGGAGAGGGACTCAGGAACAGTCTACCATGACCTATACTTACCATTCAATCTCCTTAAGCTCACGATCCCTCAGGAGCTCCTGCACCTCTTGTCAGCAGTGCTCCTGGTGTTCAGGGTGCTTTGCTAGGTTGTACAGGATCCAGGAGAGCCCACTTGCTGTGGTGTCGTGGCCTGAAGGACAGACAGATAGACTTGGGTCTCTGGGATGTTCCAGCACCACTGAGTGGACAGCACACAAGCAGTGAAGTTTTAAGGAGGGATGGGGAAATAGAACACAGGAAATGGGACACCCAGATTCCTGAGGTAGGGAGACTCCAATCCCTTCTCTGGTCTCACACTAATGCCCTCACCCCTAAACATGAAGGTGTCAGCCTCAGCTCGGATGTCCTCATCTGACAGTCCTGGAGACAAGGCAAGTTCTTATATTACACAACTTCTGATGGCTCCCATGTCTAACATAAAATAACATCTAGAGATCTTTTTCCAACCAGGCATACAAGATCTTCTTCATATTTCTGCATTTCTCTTGGTCACCAACACACAGGCATTTTCTTGACTTCCTGCTTTTTCCTAGTTGAAGGGATCAAAGACTCATGGGTATTTTCTACTTCGGTGTGATGAGTGATTTCTGTGGGAAGAGTGACTATCCTGAATAGAATCTTTTCAGGGCAACTTGTCTTGGCAATTAGAGATTAAGCATTGCTCTAAGTCAGTGTTTCTCAACATGTAGCAAACAACTATCTCCAAAAATATTTACATTACATTTCATAGCTGTAGCAAAATTACAGGTATGAAACAGCAACAAAAATCATTTTATAGTTTGGGGTTAGCATAACATGAGGAACTGGATTAAAGGGTCATAGCATTAGGAAGATTGAGAATACTGCTCTAAGTCATTGACTTTGATCACTAGGTGAGAAGAGTGGACTTCCTTTGTACCATTCTTCCTTTATTGCTACTTGATTTGTCACAAAGGTTGTATCTGCGGGAAGGGAAGATTTAAACTGGCAAGAGAAATAGGAGCAGTATGTGATTGTGTGAGGAGAGATGATGCAACGCTGTGTGTGGTTGGTAAGTGGGCTAGCTTCCCCTTCTCCCTTCTTTCTCAATTGCTAGTTTTCAAATGTGTTCCCTCTCTGGCTTCTCTCGTCTTGCTTTCTAATTTCTTCCCTGCTCTCCTGTCCCACTACTAGGTTACTAAATATAGAGAATTTATCTTATTTCCTTTAGAAGCTATCAGGTTTGTGAACCTATAAAACTTACCTCAGCACTTGGTTAAAGTTGTTTATATTCAAAAATAAAGTACCCTCTTTACTTGAGAATATTTGAGAGAAATGCAGGGTGATTTATGTGCATGAAAATGTCAGTGAAATGCATTATTTTATAGCTAAAAATTAATCTTATATTCCTTGCTCACTTTCCTGTCGTCTCTGTCCCTCCTTTCCTATTATCTGTTTACCCTTCATTTACTTTACCTCTCCTGTTCTCTTCCTGCTCCCTCTCATTGTTTATCCTATTGCTTTCTCTGAAACCATGAAAACATAGTTGTGCTATCCTATAAGCCTCCATGACTCATAATATATGGGTCTTTCTCCTGTTGTGTTAATCCTGTTGTGAATCCTGTTTGAATGAGAATGGTTCCATAGGCTCACATATTTGCATGCTTAGTCCTCAGCTGATGAACTGTTTGGAAAGGATTAGGAGGTGTGGCCTTGTTGGAGGAGGCGTGGTCTTGTTGGAGGAGGTGTGGCTTTGTTGGAGAAGGTGTGGTTGTGTTGGAGGAAGAGTACCACCAGTGGGCTTTGAAGTTTCAAAAGCCCACTCCAGGCCCAGTGTTTCTCTCTCTTCCTTTCTCTGCCTGTTGCCTATGAATCAGGGTGTAATGTTCTCAGCTATTACTCCAGCTCCAGCCTGTCTGCTTCCCACTATGATGATTATGTACTAATCTTCTGAAACTGTAAACAAGCCCCAATTAAGTGCTTTCTTTTATAAGAGTTACTTTAGTCATGGTATCTCTTCAGAGCAATAAAACAGTAACTAAGATACCTGTCATAAGTCACCCCCTCCTACAATCCTTCTCTCATCCCCTTCCCTTTCTTCTTCAAGCAAGTAAGGGCCACCCTGGGTATCCCTCAACACTGGCACATCAAGTCTAAGATTGTTTTTTAACTTTAAAATAATGCATTTCACTGTGACATTTTTGTGCACATAGATGCCAGATAAAATAATCAACTCCCTGGGAAGGGAAGATCTAGGAATAGAGAGTGATTGCTACCTTCCTAGCATGAATTCTATAATATGTGATCCACACTGACTGTGAAATTATGTGCAGCATCTCCCAAACACAGATACTATGACTCACTAACTTACCAAGGCCCTTCAGTTTCAGACCTAGAAAGGCTGTATTGGCTATACTCCAGTGTGCTTTCTACAATGTGTTTCTCTCTGACTTGTCTCTCTTTTCTTCAAATGCTTTCTATGGATTCTAGGTGTCCTCTACATCAAGCCCAAGTCATTACTGAAACATAAAAGGTCATGTCATCTCATATTCAATACAAATATCCACTCTATTCTTTATAAAATCATAAGGACTCATATGGTGTTTTACACTCATCTATAACTTCAGTTCTGGGGGATTCAATGCTTTCTTTTGGCATCTGCAGCCACCAAGCATACACATGGTACATATACATACATATATGCAAGCAAACACTCATACACACAAAACAAAAATAAATGAATCAGTTTTTAAAGTCACGAGGAGTGATACAAGAGTGTAGTGCCAGAAATTGGGGCAGGAAATCCATCTACCCATTCCTGAAGATGAGCCTGGAAACATAGTAAGACACATCTCAAGAAAGCTACCTAAAGCCAAAAGGGCTGACATGCATATGTAATCTTAGCATTGAGGAAGCTAAGGCAGGAGGAACATGAGGTTGAGGCCAGCCTGGCCTACAGTGAGACTATCTAAAAGAAGAAAACAAGACAAAAAAATCAACTAATTAATTAGTTTTAAAAGCTCCATTGCACCTCTTAAGAAACCGACCTTGGTTAGCAGCAGTACATCAATGAAGTCCAAAGTCTTGGACTTGGCTTTGGCCTTAATCACATCATCACCACCATGCTTGGGCAGAGTGCGACGTCACTCCTGGATGACAGCATTGGTGAAGTCATGTACCAGGCGGCAGGGCTTATAGAAACGCATTCCATCAGGTGTGAGGTGGTAGAGCAGGTCCACGTGCAGAAGCAGCTGCTCATTTCTTTTCACAGCCAGGGTACTGAGCTCCAAGATGGCAGCGATATACTGGCTGGGCTTTCTGCACAATGAGAACATGAAGAGGAGCAGGAATGCTGCAGACCTAAAACCTGAGGGGCATCTCTCAGCAGAAGGAGGGAACTATTTCCTAACAGGATACCAAGTAGCCTAACTCATCTGGAAACAATGGCAACACGTGATAGGCATGGGTCTGGATGGCAACATACTAAGACACATCTCCAAAAAGCTATCTCAAGCCAAAAAGGCTTGCTACATATGTAATCTTGTTACATATGTAATCCCAACACTGAATACTCAGTTTCTTCTCTCCCTTCACTCCATTCCCATGATCCTAGGCATTTCCTTAAGTATCTGCCACATGGTGCAGACATCAGACTCCTCTCTTTCCTTTCTGACACAAGGTCCAGTTCTGCTTCTCCTGCTCCCAATATTGTCCACCCAGATTAGAACTCATCAGTTCTTGTAGTTTGCTATGGCCAGTCTCACCTACTCCCTTTTACAACATCAACTCTATTTTCTTTTAAAAGGCAGTCACTGTCTATAGAGCTCCTCTGTATTATGGGTGTGCCTTTAAAGGGGTTGTTAAAACCCTAGTGTTTTTCTCTTTCTCTTTACTTTTTACCTGCCTGTGTTTCCTCCAACACATGGTCCACTCCATGATACAATTTTGGGCACAGAGCCAAATTACATTGAAACCATAAGCTGAAATAAATATCTCCTCTATTTGATAATCTTAGATATTTTGTTATAGTGATAGAGTGATAATGAAGCTCTCTCGTAATTTCCTAGAAACTATGACCTTAATTCACAGAATGAAGTTCCACATTTTTCTTGACTTTCAATGTCTGTATGCTTTAGTTACTGTCTGTTCTCCCAACCTCCTTCCAAAATGCCTCATGCTAGATACCCATGATCTCTCTCACCTGAATCTCTGTGCCTTCTTCTGAACAACTCTACCCCACAGGAGGGGCTACTCTGTTCCCCACAGGGATGGTTCAGTGTCGGTTCTGACCCATTCCCTACATGGAGTCTCTTCTGATTTCTCTGGCCAGCTTTCCCCCCTCTACCTCTTGCCTTGAGTCTATGGACCAGATTCCAAGGCCTTAAGTTGAAACTTACTCCTGACAGTTGCTGTTGAAGCCGAAGACACATTTCTGCAAGGTGTCCAAGGTCATGAGGCTGATGTTCTCAAACATGTTCAGACAGGCACTACCCCCTGAGGCCAGGTGCAGTCATTTGGCCTTTGTTGGAAAGAGAGGGAGGGGGAGTTGGATCTTGGCTCCCCAAGGTTCTGCCCAATCCCAGCCACTCAAATGGGCACCCTCAAACCAGCCTTCTGGATCTCAGCCCTAGATAGCTGACCTCAGGGATAACCTAAACTGAGTAATAGTGGAAGTGATTACTGTAGCAAAGGAAGACCCAAGACTGGGTCAGAAGTTCTGAGTTCAGATCCCAGCTCTAAGTCCCATGTTCTGTGCTCCCTCAGTCAGTTAATTCCCCTCTCCTAGTTCTTGCTTGTCACATCTTTAAGAAGTTGATCTGATCTTAGTTTAGTCTGCTAAACTAAGAGGAAATCCATGTGCACCATTTTAAACTCACTTCCTGCAAGGTAATTTTGAACAAGATCTGTGATCAGATTTATAACTAATGAGGAAAAGGTAATCACTGTACTTCATGGGCTTGAGGAAATTAAATTGACCAGCATAGATTATTAAAGAACTGGGACTTCACCCCAGTTTTTGCCTGTGACAAGCACTCAACACACAGTGCCCTTCTGTAAATTGATTTCAAAACTCCCCCTTTGCTGAGAATGCTAGACTTCCATTGTTCCTTGAGAAACTTTGTTAGACATGCCAAGAATGAACTATCACGATGTTCTTAACTTGGGCTGTATCTCAGATGTTATGG
The DNA here is from genome assembly GCA_019843965.1 of Rhynchomys soricoides. Classification (NCBI taxonomy): domain Eukaryota; kingdom Metazoa; phylum Chordata; class Mammalia; order Rodentia; family Muridae; genus Rhynchomys; species Rhynchomys soricoides. Next base: position 1,292,143 of record JADRCH010000364.1, read on the forward strand.
CAGAAAACCTGTGAATACAGTGATGACTCTTCATGAGTAAAAATAAGACTAAATTCTGCTTGTTATAGAAGCAGATTCCCCAAGACTCAGTCATATTATTATTATTGGGTCATGAGGAGCTCCTACTGCAGTCCACTCGTATTGCTCTCATGGACTGTGGGTTCCTTGAAGAAAAGATAAAAAGAGTGATATACATGCTGCTTGCTGTGCAGTGAGTAAATGACTAGCCTTTCCATATGACTCAAGGATCTGGTACGTTCTAGCAGAATCTATAATTAGTAAACAAGGTTACATACCAGTTTACAAGCCAGGAATCATTCTATGACTCACCCCAGTTCTTATCTTGTTCAGGTACCACATCTAGTACAGTGTGATTTCCCAATAACATCCATTAGATTTTGACCCACTTTTGATTTTGTGCTTGGCTTATGATTTGACCAGTTTTAGTTTTCAGTTTTCAGGACATCAAAAATTAACACCTAAGCACCCACCTCGTAAGGGGCTATGACTCTATGGTATCATCATGAACACGGAGAAAAGAATTAATACTAAATCACACATGGGGAATCAAGTCTGGGGAAAACTGCAATGTGCCACCATGGCCCTTCAGAACCAGTACTGTAGACTAGATCTGTCTGCAGTCCCTTATCCACCCCTCCCCAGATTCCAGTTGGGCACATGGGTTCTGGGGACTCACATGCATGATGTTGGTGCTGTCATTGAAAATCTTCACATAGGGTTTCAGGATGTTGAAGTGGAAGGCAGGAGTCAGCATGCTACGGTGGTGGCTCCACTTGTCACCAGCACTCACCAAGAGCCCATCCCCTGGGAGGGTGACCATTGGCAGTGGGCAAACGTGGTACCTTTCCCTGGGTCCCAGGGCTGTTCCCAACCATCTCACCTATGAGGACTCACCCAGCCAGGGTTTCAGGAAGCTGTAGAAGATGCCGTCCTTTGGAGCAACAGCAGCTGACATGAACAAGAATCATCAGAGACCAGTGGAGAATGCAGAGGATGAACTTGGGAAGAATTTGGTGCCCTCATCAGAGGTGTACATGTCTACCTCAAGCCAGAATGGCAAGATTGTGGAGAAGGACAAAGGAGGCAGGGAGTAGGGGAGAGGTAAGCAGGAACCAGACTAAGCTACAGGAGGAGATAGGACAAAAGTGTGGCCTGACACTGCATAGCACACCCAAGTGTCAATCATACAGCTCCTACATAGCCTAACATGCCCATGTAATCAGCACAACACTCTGAGACCTTTACATAGACCTAGCACACCCATTCATCCAGCACTTTCTGTCATCTCCTGACATACATATGTGACACAGATGCACACTACATGTACACTGTCTTAGTCAGGGTTTCTATTGCTGTGACCAAATACCATGACCAAAAAGTATGTTGTGGAGGAAAGGTTTATTTGGCTTACACTTCCATATAGCTGTTAATTATTGAAGGAAGTCAGGATAGGATCTCAAACAAGAGCTGAAACCCAGAGGCAGGAACTGAAGCAGAAGCCGTGGAAGGGTGCTACTTACTAGCTTGCTTGATCATGGCTTTCTCAACCTGTTTTCTTATAGAACCCAGTACCACCAGCCCAGGGATGTCACCACCCACAATGGGCAGGGCACTCCCCGACTGATCACTAATTAAGAAAATGCCTTACAGCTGGATCTCATGAAGGCATTTTCTCAGCTGAGTCTCCTTTATCTCTAATAACTCTAGCTTGTGTTGAGTTAATCCAGAAAGCCAGCCAATACAGCATCCTAACACCTAACATGTGCTAATGTAGCTAAACACACATAGTCTTCCTTGACATGGCTCTACCTAATGTAACATATTGCTGTGAACTGACACCATGACCACAGCAACTTTTACAAAGGAAAATATTTAACTGGGGCTGGCTTACAGTTCAGAGGTTCAGTCCATTATTGTTATTGCAGGAAGCATGGCAGCATGTAGGCAGACATGGTGCTGGAGAAGGACCTAAGAGTTCTACATTTTGATCCACAAGCAACAGGAAAAGACTGCCACACTGGGTATGGCTTGAGTATCTGAGACCTCAGAGCCCATCCCCTAGTGACATACTTCCTCCAACAAAGCCACACCTACTCCAACAAGGCTATATCTCTTAATAGTACCATTCTCTATGGGCCTATGGGAGCTATTTTTATTCAAACACATATTAGAGAAGGTCTGATGATTCTCAGTGTGTATACCATAAGTTATCTTAATGGTCACTGTAGGATGTAGGGAGACTATTCATTTGGCAAATGCTTGCCATGCAAGCAGAAAGACCTGAGTTCTGTCCACAGCACTCACATAAAGAGCTGACTGTTGTGGCATGCACTTTTAATCCCAGTTCTGAGGAGGCAGAATCCAAGTAGATTCTGGGTATGCATCACAGCCTAACAGTGAGACTCTAGTCCCCTAAACAAGGTGTATGATTTATGAGGCATGGCATCCAATGTTGGCCTCTTGCCTCCATACACATAGGCACACAAATGCAAGTGCAATCCCATAAAAACACACATATATTTATACATAGATAAAAAGAATAGTCACTTAGCATCTCAGATGTATAACAGATGCAGTCTAACATCAGACATGGATACACACTAAGACCTACTTACACCAATCCCAAGGTCTCAGTCATGTCTCAGTGTAACTCTGTATGACAGATATCAGACAACCTTAAAAATGGTCAAAATGTTATCAGAAGGATAAAAATACAATTCCAAACAACTTCTCAACCACACAGAACCCAACATTCCTCCCATGTCCATGACCCCTTAGGAGTCCCAGACAGAGCCATCTTCACATGATCCCAGGTATAAACCATGTTTAGCCAGGGATAATATATATTGTCATGGCTACCCAGCAAGGCAATTACTGCTACTGCCCAACCACCTTGACTTGGGTCACCTGACCAGCTTGACACAGCATTGATACCTCAGCAGTGGGCAAGCTGGGGCAGGTACAGTGCCCACCTGGAGCAGAAAGGAGGGGCTTCTTACAAAAGTAGGAGGACTATGTAGAGAGCCAGCCAGGGTCTCTGTCATCATCAGTCTGCTTCCCCACAGTGCACACCAGGATGGTTGTACAATACACCTTCCTACTTCTGAATTAGAGGAAAGAAAGAAAACCTGGAGTTTGCTTCTCTAGGCTGCCAGAGAGATGGATTAGTTGTACAGGAGGCAGATGGAGCCCTGGGAATTCTATCCGACCCTTTCTCCTTCTCGGCTCTGAGCCCTGCCTGGGCTTCCTCCAGACATCTTCTGTACATAGCAATCCTCAACCCTCAGTTAGAGGGACAGAAAGACACATTCACTCTTAAGATCCCAAACACAGCATTAACCTGGGTTGTCCTCCCTACCATTCTCCAGACTAAAACCCAGGTATTCAAGCCCCTTTTGCTAAGTCTCCCACAGAGTAAGTGAAGTATTCTGGGACTTTGCATCAATAGTCTGGATTCTTACCCATGCATCTGCTTTGTATTTCCCAGGTCTTCCCAAAATCAAGTAAAAGCAGTGACTTAATAAGAACTCTCTGTCTTGTGGCTCAGGCCAGCAAATTAAAACTAATTGCAAGCCCAGAACTCCTGGGAACTCCAAGAGTGAGGTAGGCTGTCCGATTGTCTAAGATTCACCACTTGGACCTTGATGAAAAGGCTTTCCTGAAAGGGAAAAGTGAGGCCTGGGAAGGTAAAACAGACCTGGAGACAACCCTCCCAGGCAGGCCTTTACAGTCTACAGATTCCCTTTATTTCTTTGAATTAAACTATGTGGATATTGCTCGCACCCAACAGAGACCTACCCATGCACAGACAGCAGGCAGCCTTCCTGGCAGATATTAGAGCCATGCTCACTAGAGAACACTGCCTCCCCACCCCTGCTCTCTCTCAACCATGGCCTGGGCCAGTATGGTAATGTCAGAGGGCAGGGAGAGTGGGCCAAGCTGGAGTGGAACTTCCTAAGAAAGATTCTGGGCCTACTCAGTGAGCAATAAACATATGATGGGCAAACCAAAGGAAGAGGAAAAATCTAGAAATAACATCTGGATCCCACACTAGTATACACTGGCTCACTACTCTGCCTGGGGATGGGATGGGCTGCAGCCCTACATAGACCCTGCACAGCCTGCCCTACTTTAAACATTCTTATTATCAGGGCAGATTTGTCTTCACTCCAGATACCTAGCATTGTCTCTCTTAGACCTTCACTGGTCTAGCATCTGGTCATGTCTGGTCTGGTCATGATTCCCCCTCCAGGAAGCCTCCCTACGTGTACTAGTAGAGATCTCACTTCTCCATTCAGCCATCACCCATCTTCCTTGGGGCCATTCCTGATCACAGGTAGTTGGAGTGTCTCTGTCAGGACACATCTCTTCCAGATCAGGTTCTGCTAGGACAGAGCCTTGTTCATGGTCTCCTGGCATCCCAGGAGTACCAAGAATGCTAGGATGGGGAGGGAGGAAATGACTGCAGTAGAGGAAGGAGAGACTGACATGGGATGGGAAGTACATGGAAAAGCAGAAAGCCTGAGAGAGGTAAGGGAAGGGAAGACTGAGTTGCTGCAGAGGCACACACAGAAGAATGGAAGTCAGGACTGGAAGTCCTCAGATTCCCACCACCAACAGCTCCCATGGGTACCTGAGGCACTGAGGACAGATCAGACGATGTCGGGGTGGCACAAATTGATGAGAGGAACTATAGGGTCTAACCAGGTCATGAAACCCTGGGGGTAGGTGTCCACCCACTCAGTCATCTGCTTCATGCCTTCTTCCGTGGGAGGGAACTATGGAAGAAAGACAAGGGCAATCCTCTTGAGATGGCTGTTTTCAGGGATCAAGTTGGCTGGATGCCCACATAAGCTGATACAACATGACTTTTGGTTGCGTCCGTGATGTTCTCAGAACACATTAATATTCACAGCAGAACACTGAGTCAGGATGTCCCTCCCTCCACAGTGTGGGTGGTACCATCCAACCCAGTGAGGATCCAAATGAAACAAGAGGCAGGGGAAGGGGAAATTCACTCTTCCTACCAAAACTGGGACACTCAGCTTCTCGTGCCCTCAAATATCAAAATTCTGGTCCTTGACCTTTGGACTCCAGCATTTATGTCTGACACTCCACTTCACACTGGGCTTTTGTTCTAAGACTAAATTGTTACACCATCAGCTTCCTGGTTCTCCAATTTGTGTGTGGCATTGTGTGATTTCTCAATCTCCTTTATTACATAAGTCCATACCTTGTCTACATATCTATTGATCCCTACCTTCTTCTCTTTCTCATTTACATACCTGTACATGTTATATGTGTAATGTGTTCATTTGTATATCTGCATAACTATGTATAGAATTGTGATACATAATGATTTTTTAATTTAATTTTTTTACTTACTCATTTTACATCCCGCTCACTGCCCCCTTCCCGGTCACTCCTTCCCACAATTCTTTCCCCATTCCTCTTCCCATCCTCCTCTGATAGTCTGTATATACTACCTTTGATACATAAAACTATAACATTATGTCTTTTAGTTTTTGCTATTATTCTTATGTTTAGATACATTTGGCTAAATAAATACCATTATCTAAAAACTGTCTGCAATCTTCTCAATAGTACCATGAGGTACAGGTTTGTATGCTGGGACCAAAAGTGTTCTCTCATAACCTAGATGTGTACTAGGCTCTGCCAAGATGGTTTGACTCCGTGTACTCTATAGCATTAGTAAAATGACAAAATCATTTAGTGATGTATTTTTGAAATTTGTCCCTATTGCTAACTAATCCAAAATGATGTATCTGTGCGCATATATAAATGTGTATATGCATGTGTGTGTATGCACTTGTGTGGGGTGTGTTCATTTTACTGTTTGTGTGCACATGTGTGTTCATGCTTTGGTTCTGGTGCTCTGTAGAGCACTAATATACTTCCTCAGCACCTGTAATAGGTTTCTCCTGAAGCCCCTGGAGGTGATACAGCTCCATGTTCCGTAGTGAACATGTGTCTGGATGTTGCAGGATAGAGGAGGAAATCCCTGCTTCTTCTTGCTTTGTCTTTATCAGTCATATCCTAGTATCAAGCCTGCATCTTACGGCCAATAGACAAGCTATATTGTCACATTGTCCACCCCAGAGAGTCTTCTTTGTCTTAAGAAGATTGTTTCTCAGGTGGAATCAATTTCAGCCTTCGGAAAAGCCTCAAGGTAAGGCCTTGACAGGGAAATGTGTGGGCTCAGGGTTTGTCCCCAAGGTTTCTTGCACATGCTCTTTTGACTGCATATACCAAAACTCTCCAGTTCCAACTATGCAGCAGGGTTCAAACACTGGATCCTCTACGGTCAGTCTCAGAAGACACCAGGACAGCAAATGAGGGCCTCTAAGTCTCCATAAAATTGGCAGCTCCCCAACAAGCAACCACTACCCAAAAGGTAAGGGATCCTGTGCATGGTTTCAAGAACTTGTGTGCATGCTGTGAGCTATGAGAATTGTAAATGAAGCAACCAAGACCAAGTTAACCAAAGCAGAGAACAGACCTACGTTAAAGTCAAAATGTTGTGTAATTGTTAGGGTCAAGGAAGGTCACCAAAGGATGAACCTTCTAGTCTAACCCAGGTTGCAAAACAGACATCAATGCTTAATCTTAGTAGAAAAGAGCAATCTAAGGAAGATAATGATCCAGGAACAGCAAGTGAGGGGTCAGAAAAGAACTCTCCAATGGCCCAGGTGTGCTGGAGGTATATGAGGGGGCATAAAAATCCCTTCTGGAATAAAGCAGAAACCCAAAGATAGACTAACAAAAGAAATGGACCAGACAGGAAGCTGACTCTAAACCAGAACCCTTCAGGAGACCTAAGCAGCAGACAAGGTGTGAATGGGAGGGGGTCTTGGAACTATGAAGCCCATTCTGGGAACCCTTCAGTGTGTACCAGAAACAGGAAAAGAGGCTAGAAATAAATCCAGAGTATACTGGGGATGGAAAAATAGAAATGTGAGAAGAGCTTGAAATGTAGCACCCAAAGATCTTCACCCATTCAACCCCCAATTCCCACATCCATGGGGATCTTTATACCCTCACACCCCAGCCCCTAGCCCACCTAATCCCTGACTCTCTGTCTATGCACCCTCATACCCATATCCCAGGTCATCCTTCTAACTGACTCCTTGACCACTGGGAGGTTCCTACACCCTCATAACTCAGACCCATCCTGTTACCATACTCACCATGCCTAGGTGACCCCAAAACCAATTCTTCTTGGGAGGCTGAGGGAAACCACAGAGACATTGACACTTTGCATACAAAGTATACATCTGGGTGAGGCAGCAGGCCAAGAACCAGGAAACCCCAACCAAGAAAATGAGTAGCCATGGTGAAGCTGACATGGGCCCTAGTCCCAGCCAGGTTAGGTCCAGATGTTGCATCCTATGAGATAGATGGTAGAATGTGAGTTTCTGAACCTCAAGAAATTAACAAGGGCACCCTGTAACAATGAACAGCATGGGAACTATGAATCTTGATGTCAAATCAGGTGGTAGTGGAGACCCAATGTAGAAGAGAGGCAGTGAGATGAGATATAAAGAGCAGAACAACAGGCGGATGACAGAAATAAGAGTCTAAATAGTGTCCCAAATTGCATGCATGAGACAAAGCTTTCCTGGAACTGTTACCCAGAAATTACCTTATCTTCAGGACCAGCTTGATCACTGTGATCATCCTGCTTTAATCATCTGGCTCCCAACACCACTCCAGACATAAGCAGGGCTATCTCTAACCCAGAATAGTACCTTTGAGCTCCACTTCCCTTAGCTTAGCACCTTCTCTCAGGAGTAGTGTATCTCCCACAGCTCCTCAAACTCTCTCTTCCAGGGCCTCTTTGGATAATTGCTTGAAGGAAGCAGTGGAAGGCTGGACTCTTGTGCTAGCCAATCCTTCCCAGACCTGCCAGTTTATTCATGGCCTGGGCATGAGGCCAAGAAAGTAGGCTGAGTCATCCAGCTGCATAGTGTAACCAAGTCAGGGTCACACTGAGCATGGAAAAGAGATCCTCAGGACTTGGCCTTTTCCATTTGAGGTAGGAGACAAGACTGGTATGGCCAAAGGTGACATTGAGCTCCACCTTTATTGCCCCTCCTTCCCTTCCAAAGCCAAGAGTTATTATGTTTTTTAAAAATCATTAACTTGGGACTTCAGGTGCCAGGAGACCAAGTCCAGGCACATCCCCGAATTTCTCCAGAGCTTCTATGCATGTTTGTACGGGAGGAAGGCCTATAGGATTTCTTGGTGCAGAACTGGGAGACTGGAATTTCTGTCAAGCTGCACATCCAGGCAGAAGTCAAACCCTACCTCCATGCAACGCAAGATCCTGGTAGACATTCTTTTAGAAGCTGTCTAACAAGTGATTTCCCAGATCAAATCCCAGGGATCAACAGCCCAGCTAGAAGAACACAGCGGAGGCTCGGCTGGGCTGGAGCTAGGATACGGAGAGAGAAGGGGAGGTGTGTGAGAATGAGGCTAAAATGGGCTAGCAGATGGGATCCAAGCAGAACAGTTCAGGACCCTTCTTGTTCTTCTATGAAACATGGACAGCATTTAAAGTAGTATTTACTATTCTGAACATAGGTTATTATATATCTTTTAAAAAGCTGGATATCACCATCCTTGGTGCATAGAAAAATTCCACATGTCTACTTGTGAGACATCAATGTACTTTGCTATGAAGACTCACATGCAGACCATGCATTTCCTGTTTGACCAGCTGTGGCCAGCACTTAGACTGTGCTTTCCATTACTTTTGGAAAGAATGAAGACATAACCAGACATAGGTAAGATTCTTTGTCCCTTTGCCACACATCAGGGAATATGCTAGCTTCAACTATGCCTTGTGTGTTCCTGACCCTCAGCAGCCTTGTATGAAAGTTCTGAACATCAGGCTTGGCATCAGAGAGTCCCAGACAAAGTAAGGCTCTGCCACTCACCAGTCCTATGACTTTGAGCAAGAAAGCCCCCCATCTGGGTCTCACACTCCTCAGTAACATGGCCATGAAGAGGTGAGGATGCTGAAGCTTGCTGACCTGTGTCTTAGTTTGTGTTCCCCAGAGTTCAAACTCTTCTTTTGGAGGTGACCCTAAGACATAGTCTCAACTGCCATGCATCTCTCTAGAAGGCAATCCCAAGAAACACAAGCAGCACTGCGGAGGACTGGAATGGGAAGAGGAGACAGGATTCAAACGCTGCTTGCTGAGGGAGGTGCGTACTTTGGTCATTGGGGCTCAGCTTGATAGAAGGTGGGGCTCTTAGAGACACAGTACTGAGCATGCTTCTTAATCATCTCACCCAGACCAAAGGAATAGGGACATTTATCTGCCCATCTAGCCCTGAGAATTTGGCATGTGTGAACATGTTACTGTGCACTATGTAATTCAAATCTTGATTTCTGCGTCCCCATATCTGGTTGCAATCCTTATTCTGAGAATCTCCTGTCTCAATGTTGTATAAACATTGCTCCCCAATTATTCCCTGATTTGTCAATAAAAGCTGATCAGCCAATGCCTGAGCAGAGGAGAGAATAGGGCAGGACTTTGATCCCTTCCTTCCAGGGAATGGGGCAGGAGAGAGAGAGGAAATAGGAATTAGTCACAGGGAGAGAGTCCTGGAGAGACCATGAGAAAACAACTGGAGCAGAGAAAGCCACAAGATGTGAGCATATCAGCGATTTGGGCTAGGAAGTAGCCAGAGTCGCTTAGAGGATTAAAATAGAGTAATACTGCTCAGTTGTTCTGCTCTTAAAGTTTGATAAATAAGTGTAATAGTCCAGTCTCAATTCTTTGGGAGCTAGCTGGGTAAGAGGAAAACGTTCCTCTCTGAACATAACAGGGCAACTAGCCTTATATAGAGAACTGCTGTTGCACATATGACTTCACAGCAACTGTGACCTCGTGCACAAGATCAAGTCAAACAATAATCTTAGCATGGATGGGGAAGGGGCCTACAAATTCCCACCCCTTAGCCAAGAAGCTATTTGCAATTGAAGACCACTGGAAAAGAGAAAGTCAATTTTCTTCAGGGATGTGGTCCTAAAATTCTACCCATGCTCCATAGTAGATGGCACTACACCTCTGCATGTACATGTACAACCAGAATTAAGCAGACTCAGTGGGTTGAAAGAAAACTATATGAGAGAGGAAACTGGGGGAGGTATAGGGGAGGATTTGTATGGAAAGGAATGTGTGTGGCTTTTCAAAAATACATATGTATGTATATATTAAATTCTTAAACAATAAAGAGAAATTGCTTTCTTTTTAAGTGAGACCAAGGGAAGGTTCTTTTTAGTGTGTGATTGGTAGATATTCTATTCCAAAGGCAACTGTTTACTAACACATGTACAAAACTCACCTGTAGAAATTATGGATTAGAAGCTGTGCGGAGGACCTCACCCAGTAACACCCAAAGGACGGAGGTACTACAGGTGCAGATTGGAACCTAAAACCACCTGGTCAGATCTCTAGATTCTTGTTTCCCAGAACAAAGAATTAAACCTGGGAGATGTGGATGGTAAAGAAGAAAATACAGATAATTTGTTAAGAAATAGAACACTACTGAATGTGGATGTGGGCCAGAGAGCTGAAAGGTTAGAAGTGCTAATGGCCTTGTGCCAGGAGGTGGTGAGCCATTATGGATTGTTTGCATAGACCTCCCTCTCAAGATTCATGTATTCTTTTTGAGTACCCAGAAAAAAATTTGCTCCAACTCCTCAGCTTAAAAAACAAACAAACAACAAACCTTTTACATGTAATTTATTTTTATTTAAGTTGTTTTTTATTCTGGAGACATTATACATGTGTATAATGAAACATGATCATATCTACCTCCTCCAACCCCCTCCACCTACTCTTTCCAACTCCCTCCATCTAAACCACCAACATACCCCAACGGGCCTCTACATTCCAAGTGCAGGGCTTTAAAAGTGTGCCACCACTCCCAGCTTTAAAATAAATAAATAAATAAATAAATAAATAAATAAATAAATAAATAAAT
>JADRCH010000364.1:1307361-1339316 GCA_019843965.1 Rhynchomys soricoides
CTCTCCATCCCTCTCTCCCTCCATCTCTCTCCCTCCATCCCTCTCTCCCTCCATCACTCTCTCTCTCCATCCCTCTCTCCCTCCATCTCTCTCCCTCCATCCCTCTCTCTCTCCCTCCCTCTCTCCCTTCATCTCTCTCTCCCTCCATCACTCTCTCTCTCCATCCATCTCTCCCGCCATCTCTCTCCTTCCATCCCTCTCTCCCTCCATCACTCTCTCTCTCCATCCCTCTCTCTCTCCATCCCTCTCTCCCTCCATCTCTCTCTCCCTCCATCACTCTTTCCCTCCATCTCTCTCTCCCTCTCCATCTCTCTCTCCCTCCATCCCTCTCTACCTCCATCCCTCTCTCCCTCCATCTCTCTCTCCCTCCATCTCTCTCCCTCCATCCCTCTCTCCCTCCATCACTCATCTCTGTATCCCTTGTTCCCCCTTTGGCCTCTCTTTACTTCCTTGAGGGAAACCAAACGAGGACATACCTGTTATTCTGTATGTGCCACAGTGAACATGCTGGCCTTTTTCCTGCTATATAAATGCTATTACATGTACAGGTAATACTTTATCACCTGGAAATTGTGTGGAGACGTTGGGGAATTCATCGCTATGATCTCATTTGGCTATGCCTACTGCTGTGACTAAGGGGACTGCTCTGAGCATAGATTTGGTGCAGTGGTCAGCATAGGCATGGATAGATATAACTATCACACAACAATATCTACTTGAAAAAGCTTTAGGTTCCTCAAAATTTCAGACTTGGCTATCTTCTTTGCCTAAATCTTTCTATGCCTAATATTTCCAGTATGTCCAAACACAAGTACATGCATGATCCACAGCACCAAGTTATTAGACCTGACATTTGGTGTCAGTATTCATTCCACCCCTTGAGAAACCTACCTTGGTCAGCAGCAGCACATCAATGAAGTTCAAAGGCTTGAACTTGGCCTTATCTTTAAAGAATCCATCCAAACCCTGACTAGAAAGGATGTGACACCTCTTCTGGGATTACAGCATCAGTGAGGCCATGTACCATGCTGCAGGTCTTACGGCAGCACATCCTATCTGAAGTGAGATGGTCCAGCAGGTCCATGTACAGCAGGGGCTCTTTGTTCCTTCTAGATATTAGCATACTAAGCTCCAGGATGGTAGCAATATATCCACTAGGCTTCCTGCAGTATTTGGTTATGGCAGAAGAAAGGATTTAACATATGTACATCCCAGGAACCTCTTCTAGCTGGCAGCCAGGAGCTTGATTCCATCACAAACAGATGAGCTAGATAGCCACATAGAAGCAGCACGGAATGGGGGCTGAGACCTCTCCCCATAGTGTCCTCTTCATTGCATCTTTGAGCTGATTCCACCTCCGCAGACCCTAGATCAGTGTGGACAGTGACTTCTGTCCTTCCTCTACCACCCATGATCTAGACTGTCCCACTTCTCTCCTGAAACTCCCACCCAGCTGGACATCATTCTTTCTGCAAGTTAATACTCAGCTCCCTCCATTATGTCCCTGAATTGAGTGTCAATTGATCTAGGGTCTGTAGGACAGTCAGTGGTGGCAGCTCAGGTATGCTAATACCCATAATCAACTCTGCTATAATTTGAAACTGTCTCCCAAAGGCTGTGGGTTAAATAAGTCTGGTATCCTGACTCTGAGAGCATTTGGAACCATAGATTCTTAAGACATGGTATCTCAACAGAGAGATGATTTATTGGGGATGGTCATGAATGAGATGGCGGCATCATGGTCTCCTGTGTCTGTGTCTATGTCTGTCTCTGACTTTTACTCTGACTCTCTCTCTCTCTTTCTCTCTCTCTCTCTCTCTCTCTCTCTCTCTCTCTCTCTCTCTCTCTTCCCAACCCCTCTTTCTTACTTTACTTTCAGATACCATGAGGTTTTCAGGCTCCTCCCTAACCTGCTCCTAGCTAAGACATACTGCCTTTCCAAAGGCCCAATAGCAAAGGGTCCAACTGTCCTATTTGCCTTAATTGTCAATCTGACACAACCTATAGTCATCTGACAGATAGCCTTGATTGAAGAATTGCCTAAATCATGTCTGTAGTGGATTGTCTTGAATTGTAATTGATGCAGGATGGCCTAACTCACTGGGCAGCTATCTCTCGACAGTTGGCTCTAGACTGTATAAGAAAACCAGCTAGGCACAGCTCTGTGATTCTGCCTGAGTTCCTTCTCTTACTTCTGTCAATTATGGACTGTGACCTAGAAGTGTAAGATATGGTAACTCTTTACTCCCCAAGCTAGTTTTGGTCATAGTGTTCATTAAAGTGACAGAAAGAAACCAGAACATCAGGCCACCATTAACTGAAGTCTCTGAAACCAGTAGCCACAATAAGCCTTTTCTCATCTCAAGTACTTTGTCACACAGTGCAAACATGACCAACAGGAGCTCAAACACCTTCACAGTTGTCCTGGGAATCTCAGGAATCATTACTTCGCCTGGCCTTTCACTGTCCTTGTGATCAAACCACTGCTAGTCCCTCTTCCTTCGCTCTTTTGCCTGCTCCCCACTGCTTGTCCCATATGCTCTGCTGATCTACTTACTGTATATGTACACAAACAACTCTATCTCAAAGAAAGACCTCTCTCTCTTCACTCTCTCTTCTCTCTCTCTCTCTCTTTCTCTCTCTCTCTTTCTCTCTCTCTCTCTCTCTCTCTCTCTCTCTCTCTCTCTCTCTCTCTCCTTCCAGATGCTTCATTGACAGTACTGATCCACCTCCTTCAGGAAGACTCTCTAACCATTCTGTCAAGCCCTTCCTCCTTTGCTTCCATGGCCCAGGTTCCCAAACCGAAGTCTTGACAGTTGCTGTCAAAGCTGAAAATATATTTCTGAAGGCTGCTCAGGGTCATGAGGATGACATGCTCAAATATATTCAGGTGGGTGTTATCCTCAAGAGATCACACATTTGCCTGGTCATTTGCCTGACCAAAGAGAGGGTCATGGCCAGTGTTTGGGCTTAGTCCCCTACTCACCCTCAAGCACCTGAACCCCCTCTGATCCAGCCTCTTTATTCATTCTCTGTTGGCAACCACCCAAATAGTTATTTTGGATGAGAACAAGCATTATGGGGGACTCACATGCACAGTGTTGGTGCTGTCACTGAAAATCTTCACATAGAGCTTCAGGAAATGGAAGGCGGGTATCAGCATGTGACAGTGATGGCTCCATTTATTACCAGAACTCACTATCTTCTGATGAGGCAGACAAAGAAATGAGTAAGGATAGTGTCTTCCCCTAACCCCCACTGGTGTCCATCGCTTATGGATACTCTGGATACCTATGGATACTCACCTAGTCAGGGTTTCAGAAAACTGTAGATCACATCTTTCAGCACCACAGCAGCTGACATGAACAAAGACCATTATAGGACATAGAGAGTATGAGGACAAATTGTGAGAGTGGATGAGGTCCACCAGCCAGGGGTCTGCATTTCCCCTCCAAACTCAAATTGGCTGGAAGGGAACAAAGAACGGAGGAAGCAATAAGGGGGAGCAAAATGGGAGGGGCCAGACAAGGCAACACAAGTAAGAGCAAAGGCATGGTCTGACCTGGTACATCATGCCTAGCATGCCTTCACAAGGCTTCTACATAGACCAATATGTCTACTATACTTTAGCCAATAACAACATTCTACAGGCTTTTACAAGGACCTCTTGCCCTTCTGGCTACCCTAATAAATTCTTACATCTCCTAATATAGATGTGGAAAACATGTCATGAACACACAAGAGCTAACATGACATGACCCATCCTCAACACACATGACTTGTCCTGCCATGACACCACATGCCATGGCATGGTCCAGAGATGGTCTGAAAGATCTCAGTATACCCCAGAAACAGACTACTCATAAGATATGAAAAGTATCTCATTAGTTCATGGTCAGTGTATGCATCTGTAATATGTAATCAAGAAGTTGCAACAGGAGAATCAGGAGTTTAAGGCCAGCCTGGGCTAAGTAGCATGACTTTGTCTTTTAAAAAATGTCCATCAACACTCCACATGTAGCCCAAGTATGACCAAAGTTGGCCACTGATATCATCGGGATTTATTTAAAATTCTTTTCTAGATAATACTCAGAAAAGGTCTGTCACTTCTCAGAGGGACCCTGGGTCCCACACTTTAAACCAAGCCCCAAACAGAAGCCAGATGTAACAAACAAGAGAAAAAAAGACAATCCAAATGCCTGCTCAAATGTCAAGGTTGCTAGCCTAGCTAAGGCATGACCTTTTCCATATGGTCCCCAGTATAACATATACCAGGTATATAAGGGACCCACATGTATAAGTAAATGTGACCTTATAGCAGGTGTGGCCATAGAGCTGACAGCAACAGAATTATGCTCCAGACAAGCTACAAGACCAGAGGTAAATGGGTGATGTTCAGGTATGACAGATTCAGGGCATAACCAGTGTGGCCAATCCGTCTGTTCTTAGGGCACATGAGCAGCTGGAAGGAGCACAAAATTTTCAGAGGTGGAAAAGCAGGGGCTGGTACAGTGTCGAACTGGAGCAGAGTTTAATGAAGATGGAGTGCAAGACTGAAATGAACACATGCCACAGCTCCACCCATCCACAGAAAATGTTGGTAATTCTATCCAGCACCTCTTCATGTTCCATACTGAGCCCTACCAGAGCTCCCACCTAGCATCCCCACTATACAATGATGTAGTCTTAGTTACCACAACAAAAACAGTCATCCCAACTTGAATCCAAAATAATATATTAGCCTGGGTTCTCCTCTATCTCATATTCCCAATAAAGAGTCTGGGTCTGGAAGATGCAGACATTTGCCCATCATTTCCCATAAGGCATGTGTGGGACTGGGAAATCCATGGCCTGAGTTCTCCATCCAACTGTTTTGTGTTCCCAAAGTAATAGCACTAGGAAGTTGATCCTGTGAAGATTGAGCAGTCAGAGTCACAGTAACTTATTGAAAAATGTGTCTTGTGAATCAAGCCAGAATAATTAACTGAATCACAGACACTTGGGGAAGGGAGTGGGGAGTTCTCCCATAAAGTTGAACTTCTGGGACTCATCTTACTATAAAAAAAGACATGCCTTGAATGAACAGTGATACAGAGGAAGGTAAAAATGAGAGAAAATTGATTCCTGGCAAAATGGGTTGAGAAATGGATTCAGTTGTGCCTGTAGATGGATCTCCATAGTCTCTACAGTCAAGAGATTCCCCTTCTGTGTCTGGACCACATGAAGTTGAGTTTCTACTATTCACAACTAAAAAAGAACTCGGCATCCAGAGAGGGCCGGGAACATGTCTTTGCAGGTGTCAGAGCCATGATTTTTTGGGGACACTGTCCCTTCCCAAGACAGAAAATGAAAGAGCAAGAGAAAGGGATCCTGCCACACTGTGATGTCTTGGAAGAGATTTCTGAGCAGGACAGCAATGAACATAAGATGACCAAATAATAGAACAGAAAGACCAACCCAGCAGAATTGGGTGGCATTGAAATAGCAGTCCAGATCTTCTACCAGTCACAAGCCTTCTCATTACTTTGGTCCTGGGGATGGCTCTGCTGATGCCAGGCCTGGGTCCAGCTGCTTCTGCTGTCCCTCTGAGCCACCTGTCCCTGCCTTCAACATTCCTGTGCATGGCTCGAGCAACTCCTCCTACAGGAGCCCTCTAACCACTTCCTAGCAGAGACCATACTCCTCTGCTCAACTGTGAGGGGGAATGTGCAGCGTGTGAGTTGTCAAGGCCAAGGAAATGGATTAAAACCTCCAGGGTCCAAAGAACTGAGGATCCAGGTGTGAACAGCATGACAACAGAGGAAGAGAATAATGTGGGAGCTGGTAACGTCATGGAGAGAAGGGGAAGAAGATGAGAGAGAAGAGAAAAAGGACTGAACTACTAAGGAGCCACACAGAAATATGGGAGTGGAATTTCCACGCCACAGCCACACCATCAGCTTGCATGTGTATCTGCAGATCTAGCAGTGCAGGGTGGCATAGTTTGAGAATGGAAACCAGTGGGGTCATTCATAGCATAAAGCCCTAGGGATAGTTTCCCTACACGCTTAGTCACATCCTTCATGCCTTCCTCTGATTTAGGAACCTGAAAAAAAAGGAAAAAAAAACCAGTGACCTCCAGGTTCACTTAATAAATCAACGTGGCTGAGCTAAGGGATGCCCAGGAAGCTGATACAACATGAGTTCTGGGTGTCTGTGATCCAGAAGCATTTGCATCAATAGACAGAGTCAGGATGTCCCACCCTCCACAGTGTGGGTGGCACCATTCAACCTACTAAGGATCCCCATACAATAATAGATAGAGGAAGGGAAATTTTGCTCTGACTTCCTGAGCTGAGACAGCCATCTTCTCTTTCCACCAAACACCATAACTTCAGGTCCTTGAGGCATTGGAATCCAGCATTTACATGTGAGTCTTCATGCACCTCTGGATTCTCACTCATTCGTTCTGAGATTGAGTTGATCACACATCCAAGATTCCTCACAGATTGTATCCCGAGGGACCCCTCAGTCTACATAAATATATGAGCCAGCTCCTGTGATGCAATATAATGTACCCCTCTGTCTCTCCTCTCCTCAATTCTATATATGTGCATTGATAAGTATGAGTGTGTATGCATGATGATATGTACATAATCATGTGCTGTTGGTGATATTTTCATCAAAAACAGCCTGCACAAATGACCTTGATTAGCAGGTTGCAATAGAGCCAGAGAATTCCTGTTTCTTATTATATTTACTATGCTTTTCTATGTTTAGATACATTTATGTACATAGATGTAAGAAAACATACCATGATGTAGTGGGAACAACAGCTAGGTAACACTTAAGTGTGCATTAAGCTTTGCCATGTAGGTTTGTGTGTCAGTAGACTCTGATGTCAACACAATAAGATCACCTCTAGATAAATTTCTCAGAATGTGTCCTTATCACTATTTGATGTATGACTCCAAGTGAATGTGTGTGTAAGTGTACATGTGTGCTCAAGTATGTGCATGTGTGTATGTGAGAAAGCATGTGTGTATGTGTATGCATATGCAGTTGAGACAATTGTGAGTGTGTATGTTTGTGTATGAGTGTGTATGTAAATCATTGGTTCCTTTCCTCTGGAAAATCCTAAGACAGTGTTCTAGGGATACCAGCAGGTCCCTCCTACAGGTTCTAGAAATGGGACAGCCGCTGAAGTGAACCTGTGTCTAATTTTGCAAGGATGAAAGGAATCACAGCCTCCCCTTATTCTTGTCCGAGTTCCACATGTTTATCCAGTCCTAGTAGACAAGTTATTCTGACTTCCTACGACCTTCTGGCAGGTCCATACACCTTCTAGTTCCTCTTTTGGGCAAAGGGCCAAGGACCACCAGGGACCAGGGACCTCCAGCCTGGCAGGTTCCAGGGGAACAGAAGTGACCTCTACATCTCTATTAGGGTGGCAGCTCCCATGCACCAGCACTGGCTGCCCACCACCCTCAGACAGAGCATCCTGAACCTCTGTACACAGCCCACACGGAGCCATTTGCTAAGCCACCTAAGTGGGAGAGCGGATGTAAAACAAAGTCCAAAGTGTGGGGTAAAGGGTGAGGTCAAAAAAGTTCATGGGAGGGTAAGTGGACAGCTTTTATCCAGGTAGCAAGACAGGGCTCACCTCTATCTTAGGGAAGACAAGCACGATAAGGAGGAAGTGGCCCAGGGAAGGGCAGTGGGAAGTAAGCCTGCAGCTCTGCTGTAGCCCGGCTGAGCCCTGCCTGTATGCAGAGACCAATGATCAATACTAGAAAACAGTAGAAGGCTGGAGATGGGCTTACATTAGAATAATATAAGATAAAGTTAAAAAAGGTCCTGAACCTCCTGTCAGGAAGCCTGAAGTCAGCAGACACTGAGGTACTGTCAGAGGTCTTCACTCTGTGTATCCCACCCTGAGGACTTCTCAGTGTCTTCCAGTGTGCAGAAGACAGTTGTAAATGCCAGCACACACTAGGGGTGAGGAGCACAGGGAGGTGAGAAGGAAAGGCACACCCAAGATCATCATAACCCAGTCCATCACTCTGAGCCTCATTCCTGGTCTCTTAAAAAACTATCAACCCTGACACTCTCACCCATTTTGATGCCACACTTACCATGTCCACATGGCCCATAAACCGGTTCCATGTGGGGATCTGTGGGAAAACATGGAGGTGATGATAGTTCCCATAGGCAGCATAGACCTGGATCAGAATGTGAGCCAGGAGCCCGTAAGGCCCCAACCAGCAGCAGGAACAGTCATGGGGATGCTACCTCAGGCCCTAGTCCCAGCTCTGCTGTGGCATCCTGCTGGGAAGATACACAAAGCATGAATTCCTGAGCCAAAGAAAGAGATAAGGACCTCCAGAGACTCTGTAAACAGTAAAGACTGTGAAGCCAACAGGCCTCCATAGCCAAACAGCGCCAGGAGAAAACTAGCTTCCCAGGAGTGGGGACAAGATTGGCTGATCAGAGGGTCCCACCTGGAATTCCCAGGTAACAGGGACTGAGGAACAGGGATCTGGTTTCTTTCGGTGGCTGGAGAACAGATCCTGTGACACAGGGCTCCATACTCAAATAGTGCCAGGAGAGAGCTAGTATAGCAGGAGTGCCAACACACCTTTAAGCACAGGCAAGACCACCACTTCTTTTCAAATTCACTGGACCAAGAGGGACTCTAGCAGAGCCAGCAGGACACAGAAAACAAGGGTCAGCTAGGGATTAGATCCTTCCTGTTTCTGTCTGTACCCAAGAGCTGACACTGCACCACAACTCTCCAAACCTAAATTTCTCTCAGAGAGAACTGGTCTCCGAGGAGTATTGACACCTAGGCTTGAAGAAAAGACAAGTCACAGTCAGAGATAGAAAGACCAGCTAACTCCAGAGATAACCATATGGCGAAAGGCAAAGGTAAGAACACAACAAGCAACAGAAACCAAGACTACTTGGCTTCATCAGAACCCAGCCCTGGATACCCCAACACACCAGAAAAGGAGGAGTCAGACTTAAAAATCACATGTCAAGAGGATGATAGAAGATTTTAAGAAGGAAATAAATAACTCCCTTAAAGAAATACAAGAGAACACAGGTAAACAACTGGAAACCCTTAAAGAGGACACACAAAAATCCCTTAAAGAATTACAGGAAAACACAATCAAACAAATGAACAAAACCATTCAGGAATTAAAAACAGAAATAGAAACAATAAAGAAATCACAAAAGGAGACAACCCTGGAGTTAGAGAACCTAGGAAAGAAATCAGGAGTCATAGATGCAAGCATCACCAACAGAATACAAGAGATAGAAGATAAACTCAGAAGATACCATAGAAAATATGGACACAAGTCAAAGAAAACACAAAATCCAAAAAGCTCCTCACCCAAAACATCCAAGATATCCAGGATACAATGAGAAGACAGAACCTGAGGATAATAGGTATAGAAGAGAGTGAAGATTCCCAACTTAAAGAACCAGTAAATATCTTCAACAAAATTATAGAAGAAAACTTCCTTAACCTAAAGAAAGAGAAGAACGTAAATATACAAGAAGCCTACAGAACGCCAAATAGACTGGACCAGAAAAGAAATTCCTCCCGTCACATTATAGTCAAAACACCAAATACACAAAACAAGGAAAGAATATTAAAAGCAGTAAGGGAAAAAGGGCAAGTAACATACAAAGGCAGACCTATCAGAACTACACCAGACTTCTCACCAGAGACTATGAAAGCTTGAAGATGCTCGGCAGATCTCATACAGACTCTAAGAGAAGACAAATTCCAGCCCAGGCTGCTATACCCAGCAAAACTCTCAATAATCAGAGATGGTGAAACCAAAACATTTTATGACAAATCCAAATTTGCACAGTATGTTTCCACAAACCCTGCCTTACAAAGAATAATACATGGAAAACAACAACTCAAGGAGGGAAACTACACACAAGAAAAAGCAAGAAAGTAATCTTTCAACAAACTCAAAAGAAGATAGCCACACAAACATAAAAATAACATCGATAATAATAGGAAACAACAATCACTGTTCTTTAATATCTTTGAACATCAATGGCCTCAATTCCCCAATAAAAAGACATAGACTAACAGACTGGATCCATAAACAGGACCTAGCATTTCACTGCTTCCAGGAAACGCACCTCCATGTTAAAGACAAACACTACCTCAGAGTAAAGGGCTAGAAAACAATTTTCCAGGCAAATGGCCCCAAGAAACAGGCTGGAGTAGCCATTCTAATATCGGATAAAATTGACTTTCAACCAAAACTCATCAAAAAAGATAAGGAAGAACACTTCATACTCATCAAAGGAAAAATCTACCAAGAAGAACTCTCAATTCTGAACATCTATGCCCCGAATGCAAGAGCTCCTACATTCATAAAAGAAACTTTACTAAAGCTCAAAGCACACATTGCACCTCACACAATAATAGTGGGAAACTTCAACACCCCACTATCAACAATGGATATATCTTGGAAACTTAAACTAAACAGAGACACAGTGAAACTAACAGATGTTATGAACCAAATAGGTTTAACAGATATCTATAGAACATTTCACCCTACATCAAAAGAATATACCTTCTTCTCAGCACCTCATGGTACCTTCTCCAAAACTGATCATATACTTGATCATAAAACAATCTTCAACAGATATAAGAAGATTGAAATAAACCCATGCCTCCTATCAGATCACTACAGATTAAGGCTGGTCTTCAATCGCAACAACAACAACAACAGAAAGTCCACATACACATGGAAGCTGAACAATGCTCTATGCAATGATAACTCGGTCAAGGAAGAAATTAAAGAATTCCTAGAATTTAATGAAAATGAAAGTACAACATACCCAATCCTATGGGACACAATGAAAGCAGTGTTAAGAGGAAAACTCTGAATGCCTCCAAAAAGAAACTGAAGAGAGCATATACTAGCAGCTCAACAGCACACATGAAAGTTCTAGAACAAAAAGAAGCTAATATACTCAAGAGGAGTAGAAGGCAGGAAATAATCAAGTTAAGGGCTGAAATCAACCAAGTGGAATCTAAAAGAACTACACAAAGATCAACAAAACCAGGAGCTGGTTCTTTGAGAAAATCAACAATATAGATAAACCCTTAGCCAGACTAACCAGAGGGCACAGAGACAGTATGCAAATTAACAAAATTAGAAATGAAACAGATTCTGATGAAATTAAAAAATTCATCAGATCCTACTACAAAAGCCTATACACAACAAAATTGGAAAATCTAGAGGAAATGAACAAGTTTCTAGATAGATACCAATTACCAAAATTAAATCAGGACCAGATAAACCATCTAAACAGTCCCATAACCCCTAAAGAAATAGAAGCAGTCATTAAAAGTCTCCCAACCAAAAAAAGCCCAGGACCAGATGGGTTCAGTGCAGAATTCTATCAGACCTTCAAAGAAGACCTAATACCAAAACTCTTCAATCTATTCCACAAAATAGAAACAGAAGGAACACTACCCAATTCAGTCTATGAGGCTACAGTTACACTGATACCAAAACCTCACAAAGACCCAACAATAAAAGAAAACTTCAGACCAATTTCCCTTATGAATATCAATTCAAAAATACTCAATAAAATTTTTGCAAACCGAATCCAAGAACACATCAAAACCATCATTCACCATGACCAAGTAGGCTTCATTCCAGGGATGCAGGGATGGTTCAATACCTGGAAATTCATCAATGTAATCCACTACATAAACAAACTCAAAGAAAAAAACCACATGGTCATCTCGTTAGATGCCGAAAAAGCATTTGACAAAATTCAACATCCCTTCATGATAAAAGTCTTGCAAAGATCAGGAATTCAAGGAGCATACCTAAACATAGTAAAAGCAATATACAGTAAACCAGTGGCCAACATCAAACTAAATGGAGAGAAACCCGAAGCAATCCCACTAAAATCAGGGACTAGGGCAAGGCTGCCCTCTCTATATATATCTATTCAATATAGTACTTGAACTTCTAGCTAAAGCAATCAGACAACAAAAGGAGGTCAAAGGGATACAAATTGGAAAGGAAGAAATCAAAATATCACTATTTGCAGATGATATGATGGTATACTTAAGTGACCCGGAAAACTCCACCAGAGATCTGCTACAGCTGATAAACAACTTCAGCAAAGTGGCTGGATACAAAATTAACTCAAGCAAATCAGTAGCCTTCCTATACTCAAAGGATAAACAGGCTGAGAAAGAAATGAGGGAAATGACATCCTTCACAATAGTCACGAACAATATAAACTATCTTGGTGTGACTCTAACCAAACAAGTGAAGATCTGTATGACAAGAACTTCAAGTCTCTGAAGAAAGAAATCGAAGAAGACCTCAGAAGATGGAAAGATCTCCCATGCTCATGGATAGGCAGGATTTATATAGTTAAAATGGCCATCCTGCCAAAAACAATCTAAAGATTCAATGCAATCCCCATCAAAATTCCAACTCAATTCTTCATAGACTTAGAAAGAGCAATTCTCAAATTCATATGGAATAACCAAATACCCAGGATAGCAAAATCTATTTTCAACAATAAAAGGACTTCTGGGGGAATCAACCTCCCTGACTTCAAGCTGTACTATAGAGCAGTAGTGATAAAAACTGCATGGTATTGGTACAGTGACAGGCAGGTAGATCAGTAGAATAGAATTGAAGACCCAGAAATGAACCCACACACTTATGGTCACTTGATCTTTGACAAAGGAGCTAAAACCATCCAGTGGAAAAAAGACAGCATCTTCAACAAATGGTGCTGGATCAACTGGCAGGCTACATGTAGAAGATTGCAAATTGATCCATTCCTATCTCCCTGTACAGAGCTCAAGTCCAAGTGGATCAAGGACCTCCACATAAAACCAGATACACTGAATCTAATAGAAGAGAAAGTGGGCAAAAGTCTAGAAAACATGGGTACATGGGAAAAGTTCCTGAACAGAACACCAATGGCTTGTGCTCTAAGATCAAGAATCGACAGATGGGACCTCATAAAATTACGAAGCTTCTGTAAGGCAAAGGACACTGTAAATAGAACAAAACAGCAACCTACAGATTGTAAAAAGATCTTTACCAATCCTACATCTGATAGAGGGCTAATATCCAATGTATACAAAGAACTCAAGAAGCTAGACTCCAGAGATCCAAATAACCCTATCAAAAAATGGGGAACAGAGCTAAACAGAGAATTCTCAACTGAGGAAACTCGAATGGCCAAGAAGCACTTAAAGAAATGTTCAACGTCCTTAGTCATCAGGGAAATCAAAACAACCCTGAGATTCCACCTCACACCAGTCAGAATGGCTAAGATCAAAAACTCAGGTGACAGCAGATGTTGGCGAGGATGTAGAGAAAGAGGAACACTCCTCCATTGCTGGTGGGAATGCAAGTTGATACAACCCCTCTGGAAATCAGTTTGGTGGACCCTCAGAAAAATGAACATAATACTACCTAAGGACCCAGCTATTCCACTCCTGGGCATATACCCAGAAAATGCTCCAACATGTAATAAAGACACATGTTCCACTATGTTCATAGCAGCCATATTTATAATAGCCATAAACTGGAAACAACCCAGATGTCCCTCCACAAAGGAATGGATACAGAAAATGTGGTACATTTACACAATGGAATACTATTCATCTATGAAAAACAATGACTTCATGAAATTCACAGACAAATGGATGGAACTTGAAAATATCATCCTGAGCAAGGTAACACAGCCACAAAAGATTGAACATGGTATGTACTCACTGTTAAGTGGTTATTAGCCCAAAAGTTCGCAATACCCAAGAGTCACTTCACAGCAACCGTAAGGCTGAGTGTGGGGTCCCAAAGGGAGGACTTGGAGAAGGGACTGAAGGAGCTGAGGGAGTTTGCATCCCCAGGGAGGCATCAGCAGTGGCAACTGACCTGACTCCTAGATACTCCTGGAGACTGATCCACCAACCAAGAATACACATGGAGGGACCCATGGTGCTGGCCACATATGCAGCAGAGGAGGGTCTTGTTAGCCATCAGGGGGAGGAGAGGCCCTTGGGCCTGAGGGTGTTAGATCCCCCCAGTACAGGAGAATTCCAAGGAGGGAAGACAAGGGTGGGTGGGCGGGGGAATACCCCCATATTGGCAGGGGAAGGGGGGAGGAAATGGGGAGGTTCCAAAGGGGAGATCTGGAAAGGGGGAAACATTTGAAATGTAAATAAAGTATGAAAAAGAAAAGTAACAATCCAGCACACCTTTTCTCCTCTTCCTCTGGAATTCATTTATCCTTGAATTCCTGACTTGCAGGATGCTGTAAAAGGCTGGATTTGGCTGGTTCAATTCATGCCAAGCTCTGGATGATCTTTCCCTGACTAGAAAAGTAGCCCAGACTGGGGCAGAGCTAGCCTGGCACAGAGAGGAAACAAGGAAGGCTTACCCAGCATATACACCTGGACCTTGGAATTGGGTTTTCTCCAGTGGAACATAGGTGACTGTGAGTTATGTGTTTTCAGCACCCCTGCCCCATCCAAGGACATGGTACACTGCGTAAAAGAGTGACTTGGGAATCCACAAGCTAGAAGATCAGAATCTGGCCAACCTAGTTCCCAATCATCTCCTGAGCTCTTGTCCAAACAGTCTGGGTAAACAGAAAGCCCTGTTTTTCAATACAATATTAGACTATGGGATTGGAGACCCTGGTCACCAGCTGCCCAGTCTGTCTTCCAGCAGCCCAGGGTCTCAGCACAGACAAGACTTTTGAGAGTGGAAACAAAGAATGAACCCTAATTGAGGTTTCCAGTTCAAGACCAGGTATGGAAGCTGGGTTGGGTCAAAGCTGGGAAGCGCAGGGAAGGGGGGGGGCATTGGTAAGTGGAGACTGAGAGGGTCCTGAACAGATGGGGTCCAGGCAGGGAAGGAGTCCCTCGTTTTCTTAAATGGAACCTAAATAGCATGTTAAACATTGTATATCAGTCTATACAGCTATGATTTCCTTTTTCACAGAGACCCAGGAAAGAGACAAGGACAACCAAAGACAGTGGACAGAGGAGGAAATATGAAGATTTTTGGCAATCAGGGAGGATAAGAGACCCAGGACAAGGTAGGGTAATAAATGCTGTGAGAAAAGAACAAGAGAACAAAGAGAAAGGGGAGGAGAAGGGGAAATAAGGGGGGGACTCGGCCAGGGAGACACCGAGGAGAAGAGTGTAGAGTTAGGGTCCCAGCCTGCCTGCATAAATCATAAGGAAATGACCAATGCCTCAGTTACACAGAAATCCTCAGCCCCTAGGCCAGCTGCTTTCTGGAACTATATTAGCCTTTAGGAGTGTCCAACCCATCCCTAGTAACGACCCTACACAGCTCCACCCCCAGACACCTGCCACCTTCTCTGGAACCCAGTTGTCCTGGATGCTATGAGGAGCCAAGCTGGGTTGGGCCAACTAGTACCTCTTAGGCACAGCTGCTTTCTCCCAAGCTGAGAAAATGGTTAAGATATGGGCATAGGACAAGCTGTGAAGAGAAGAGGCAATTTATTGTCATAAACCATAGGTACTTGGTGCTTAAGATTGGGCACTTCTTTATGGGAGGTGAGGAAAGATTGGGGGTGTGGACAAAGGTGATTCACCTAAGTGCTGCACCTTCCAAGGACAAGATGCAGCAGATAAAAGAATTTATGGGTTTAGGGCCCAGGAGACCAGGACCAGATAGAGCCTGGCCTTAGAGCATCTTTCAAGCTGGAGAATGGCATGCACCATTTTTGAGTGCAGAGTGCCCCTACCCACAGCAGCTCAGCCTTGGAGAATTCTTGTTCTGCCAAAGTGTGAGACATCTTCAGCAGTAGGGTCATACTATTCAGTTAGTTCTAGAGTGCATCCAACAACCATGGCAGTAGTCTTTGTATATGGGGGACCTCTAGGGCCTCTTTGGGAACAGCTCTGACACTGGGGGTGTTAGTCAACAACTCTACAGCTTTTGTGGAGCATCTGTTTCTCCCTTGGCAGGATAGCCTTATTAACTCCTTGTAAATGGATTTCTCATCTTTATTTGTGAGTTTCTGAAAGGGGTCTCTAAACTGGCAAGACATTTAAAAGTTAGCATTGTGTAACCTATATAAAATGAAACTTTTTTCTACAAATCAGCAAAACAACACCATCCCATAATGAATAGTGGTTATGGAGACAACCTAGTGAAGCACTCTGAGAGCCTTGTGTTCTGAGCAAGTGTCAGGTGACAAGTTCACAATTAAGGTGATCTGTTAATAAGGACAAATACAACATAAAATGAGTTTGCTAACTTGTATTATCTGGCTGTCTCATTCTGTGGCATTTCATAGAGTCTCCATGCATTTCCCTCACCTCCAATGAACAAACAATGGAGCTGTTTGGTCTAGCCTAGGACTAATGAGGAAATGTTCACCCAGCTCCTAGGCTATGCCTGTACCCACCTCCTTTATTGGGTGAACCACTGGGGTGCACCCAGGAGGGAAACCTTTGTGATTTATTTAGGAAGCTAGCTACCTACCCCTGGCAAGCTCAATCCCTTTAACCTGTTTATATCTTGTTTACCAAATGAAGCTTATTGTCTTTGATACTCCTGGAAACCCCCAAGAACTGAGACAAAGCTGCTTCTAGCATTCCTCCAAGCACAAATAAACATTAGTAGAAAACAAACAAATCTACAACTTAACATTGGGCTTTTGTCACACCTCTTCTGGTCTAAATGTTTTTATGTATCTGACTCTTTCCATGAGTTCCAAGGTTTGAACTCCTGGAAGGGGCTCTTCAGCATAAATCTAACTTGTGCATTTTTCTTGTATCCTGCCAACTGTAAGAAACAGCAAAACAGCTGGGCAGTGGTGGCACTTGCCTTTAATCCCAGTAGTTGGAAGGCAGAGGCAGGTGGATTTCTGAGTTTGAGGTCAGCCTTGTCTACAGAGTGAGTTCCAGGACAGTCAGGGCTATACAGAGAAACCCTGTTTCCAAAAAAAAAAAAGAAAGAAAGAAAGAAAAAGAAAACAGAAACAGCAAGACACCTTGATTTCTATTGAATCCTCTCTTACAAAGGCCACTTCCCACTGAGCAGCCATCTCAGCATGAAGTTGTTGGGCCTGAAGGTGGCGACTACCGGTGGTTCCCCCTCGAAAAGACATGGAGATCGAGATCGATGCAATCAGCAAGAGGTTTATTATTTCCAACGCATTGGGGTCGGCCTGCACATGAGGCAGAGGCGACCCCCAATTCTCAAAGCTCACCCTTTTTATACATTCTTGAGGCAGATTCTGGTCACAGCATGAGTTGGTTGCTGATCTTTCACACAATTAGAGGACTTAGTGAGCTGGTCACTGTGGTTATTCTTTATATCTGCTGGCCGGGTGGCCTTATCTCTAGGGAGGGGAGAAGGGGAGGAATACCCCTTTCTCACTCGACAGGAAATATCTGCTAGCTAGGTGACCTTATCTCCGGAAAGGGGAGGAGAGGAGGAAAAGCATTTCTTTCATGAGGAAACCAGGCAAGGGGAAGCGTGCTTCATAAAATTACCTGGGAGGAGCAGAGATAAGCTGAGCTGTCTGAAGAGGCTCAGAGCAAATGGACCACCGGGAAGGGACACCCACTAACCTGCTGGGCTGACTGCACCCATAAAGCTCATTGGTTCACTAAGTTGGACTTTGGTTGTGTCATTACTTTGATCTGTCATGGTTTCCCTGTCTGGTTTGTTCCTATCTTCCCAGGAATAGTGTCAAACAGTGTTCACTATGGACCAAAGTGACACCAAAGTCCAACTCAGTGAATCAGCGATTTTTTTAAAAAAAATTGAGGTTGCTAACCAGAGTACTGGTGAGGGCTTACTTACAGAAGCAGGGATAGCTCAAAACAGTCCCTAAAGGGCAACAACGCAGGCAAGCTGCAACCCTAAGCTCACCCAGTCTCCTCCCCAGTAGTTGTTTGTTCCTTCTAAAGAAAACTCGAGAGAGGTCTTCAGGAGTCTGATGAGCTGAGAAATGGTGTCACATGCCTTTACACTGAGCACTCAAGAGGCAGAGGCAAGTGGGTCTCTGAGTTGGAGGTCTACAAAGCAAGTTCCACGATAAGGAGAGAAACCCTGTCTAGAAAACAAAACAAAACAAAAAAAAAAACAAAAAAAAAACAAGCAAAACCAAATCAGGCTAGCTACAGAAGATGCTGTTTTCCTATTGAGCCTCGTAAGCCCTCCCTCTTCCTCTTGGATGGACCTTTTCAAACAGGAGGAAACTGCCTTAGAACATCAGGCTCTGCAGGACTTCTATGAGAACGGGAGGGGAAAGACAGTGATCCTGGCAGTCGCAGAAAGTTAGAGACCACTCCAACCTCCATCTACCTAGCCTCACTGCCACCTCTGTCCTATCATCAAGGACATCAGGTGTCAGGTCTTAGAACTTTCAGAATAGAGGTATGTGTCCTTCCTGGAATCCCACTCAGTCATTACTCTGAACCCAGGAAGACCAGTCTTTTCAATGCCTGCTGTTCTCAAACTGTCCTGCAGAGGGAGCTTTCTCCGTGGTCAGGAGGCCAATAGATTACTCTGCAGCCATTCAGAAACAGGCCTGGCTGTGTTTTTAAGAATTACGCGGGAAGAAGGAAGACAAAAGTGTGGATGCTTCAGTACTTCTTAGAACGGGGAACAAAATACTCACGGGAGGAAATATGGAGACAGAGTGTGGAACAGAGACCGAAGGGAAGGTCATCCAGAGACTGTTCCACCTGGGGATCCATTCTATATATAGCCACCAAATCCAGACGCTATTGTGGATGCCAAGAAGTGCTTGCTGACAGGAGCCTGATATAGCTGTCTCCTGAGAGGCTCTGCCAGAGCCTGACAAATACAGAAGTGGATGCTTGCAGCTAACCATTAGACTGAGCATGGGGTCCCCAATGGAGGAGTTGGAGAAGGGACTGAAGGAGTTTGCAGCCCCATTGGGGGAGCAATAGTGTCAACCAACCAGACCCCTGGAGCTCCCAGAGACTGGACCACCAACCAAAGAGTACACATGGAGAAACCATGACTCCGGCCGCATATGTGGCAGAGGATGGCCTTGTTGAACATCAGTGGGAGGAGCGACCCTTGGGCCTGAGGGTGTTCGATGCCCCAGTGTAGGGGAATGTCAGGGCAGGAAGACGGGAGTGGGGGGGGGGGGCAAAACCCTCATAGAGGCAAGAGGATGGGGGATGGGATAAAGGGTTTCCGTTGCGGAGTCCTGGAAAGGGGAAAACATTTTAAATGTAAATAAAGAAAATATCCAATAAAAAAATGACACCCCCCCCCCAAAAGAATCATACAGACGTCTGTTGTCGTCTGGAATGTAAAGACCCACACTTCTCCACCCGCTGCAATCATATTGTCAGGATCCTAGGCAGAAGCAAAGGGAAAGTATCTGCACAGGGCCCCCAAGACTTATTTGCTTCAGAAGGACAAAGGGCAGGAAATAAGAAACAAAGACAAGAAGTAGAGGACAAGGGAGAAGGCAAGGGTTGTTTGTCCTGGAATGGGACAAAGGACTGCTTCTGGGTAGAGAGGAGGCAGGGGTGGCCAGAGGCAAAAGGCAGTTTATAAAGGTAAAGTGGGAACCGGGTTCTGTGCTAGGATGAAGTGTCTAATTAAGCATGTTAATTAGGGGGACCAAAGAGGGGTTTTGATTACCGTACTTCAATAATTTGATAGCTGCATTCTGATAGTCAGCCTGGAATGGAGGAAGTGGCCAAATAAGGACATAGACCTTGGTGGCTAGCTTTAGGAATGTAATCTAATAGTTTAACCCGGCAGAAGGAATGGGGAAGCGCAAGGCCTAGCAGGCCTAGGCTGGCCTCAAACTTTCTATGTATTCCAAAGTAGTCTCCAACTCATGATCCCCCTGCCTCAGGTACTGGATTTCAGGTAAGTGTCACCATGTCCATCTGACACTGTTTGAATGGTTTCGTGATGAGGGTGGAGGAATCAAAACCCCAAAGTGCTACTAGAAAGGAAAAATGATAAGATTCTTGAGAAATAAGTGGGATTCTCAATGAACACCGCCCAGGACAAAAGTTAAATGGAGGACTCTGGAAGTGTGACTTTGTTCGTTTTAAGATGCCCTAGTGATCTTGGGTATCACAAGCCTAGAACGTCATTTAACATGCTTCTCAACGGTGCCAAGATATACCTTCTCTGAGAAACCATTTTAGTCAAACTTTACAAACACCCTCCCCCAAGGTGTAGTGTGGCAGCCCACTGCTGTAAGTGCAGCACTAAAAAGCAAAAAATCTGGAGGAGCACTTCAAGAATAATGAAGAGGAGGCAGGGGAAGCAGAAGAAAGTAAAAACAGTGCAATTAAGGCTTTGTTTCAGTGACTAAAGAATCTCAACGGCGAGAAACGCAACACCCGCTCCGAATCTGCTCCAAAACCTACAGTGGCTTTAACGGGATGAAGTTCAGGCTTGGGCTGGAAAAGAACTCTCAGCATGAAAGACTTGTTGGACTAATCAGTAAACAGGTTCTTTGGCTCAGACACCAGCCCCTTCACTTCAGCAAGAACACTGCGGATCTTGTGGCCCTCTAGCGTTCCCTGCTGGCGTTCGGTGGAGCCACACTAATTCTGAGATCCAGAGACGACAATTGGAGGGTGGGGTGAGGAAGCCCCAGGTCAGTTTTGGGGTCTTTGCACGAACCCACTCATCGGCTCCACCCGCAATCACGGCCTACCTTCCTCACGCAGAATTATCTCTGGCTTCCGGCGAGGCTCCTTGTCATCTGGCAGGATGCGGAAGTGCAGCAGCGTTAGCGCCAGAGCCACCTTCATCTCATTCATAGCGAAAGTCTGTCCTATGCAGTTCCTGTGGGAGGACAGGGTGGGGACTCTGACTGTGCAGGGACCTAGACAGGAGCGCCTGGACCCAACCCGACCTGGGCCTGGCTGCACCTACCTTCCAACCCTGGGTTCTGCAGACTTTTGCACATACCCTGAGCAGAGGGTGGGAAGGAGAACTAGAACCCAGCCATCCCAACTCCACCCTTTTCCCACTGACAGCCCCAGAGTCCACCCATCACCACAAGCCTTCTGGCCTCACCTGGGCCCCGCGGAGAAGGGAATAAAAGACAGTGGTGACCTCTTCTGCCTGCTGGCTGGGTCAAAGCGGAAGGGGTCATAGACCTGAAGGGAGAAGCAAGATGAGGCTTCTAGGTTACTTCTCTGTGCACACCCTGCCAGTCTCAGGAAAGGCAGACATGGACACAAGAGTGACAGCTTCTTGTTTCCAGGTTGAGGCCGCACCCCCTCCCCAGGTCCCTCCCTGCAATGCCTGGAGGAGCCCCCACCTCAGGGTCTGGCCAGACTGAAGGATTGTGATGAATACCAAAGATGCTGATGACACAGATGTTCCCTGTTGGGGAGGAGGATCCAGTCAGTACTAGGTCCAAGCTGCCCCTAGGGACCATCACCCTACTCAGATGAGTCCCATCTGCTCCTCCCTTCACCCTGGACTTTGAGGGCACCTTTAGGGATGACCCGGCCATCAGGTAGCACAATGTCCTGGGTGCAGTGGCGGAGGAGGTCTACTGCTGGGGGTGCAGCCGCAGACTCTCCTTGATGCACATGGTCAGGAAGGGCAGCTGGGCCAGGTCGCCCCTAAGGAACACACCACACAAGTATTCAGGAGCAAAATCAAGACTGGGCTCAGCCTCACCAGCATCTGGTTGGATTATAACCACTCACCTCTCCTGCTTAATCATGTAAGAAATTGTATCCCAGATGAATCAAGAATGTCTGCCAGTTCCTTTGTTTGTTTGTGTCTAGCTACTAAGAACATCCTTGAACTCCTGATATTTATCATTCCACTTCCAAAGTTTTGATGTCACAGGGGTCAACTAAGATCCAGGGCCTTGGATCAAAGATTAACACTATCCTTCCTGAAAAATCACAAAAAATCACGAGGAAGGGGAATTTTAACCTGAAATATTTCTAAATAAAGCATACCTCTCCAACAATATCCTACATTTGATAAAATTTGTTGTGCACATGCTTTAAAATGTTTATACAATGAGCTAGATGTAGTGGTACTCAGAAGAATGGAGGGTAGAAATTTGCAATAAATAGCCAACCTAGGCTACAGGAGACATTACATCTAAAGCCAATTATGTAACAAAGTTTTTTTTTAAAGGCAGAAATAAAAATCCTTAAAGACCTGTAAGGATATTTAAATGAATATATGGATCTGCACCCTGGAGCTTAGACTGTCTCACAGCCCTTCACACCCAAATCCCACCCAGGAGAGAGCTGGTCTTCCTAGGAGTGCTGGCACACCTAAGATCACAGGTTCATAGGCTCACAGGCCCACAGTAGGGAAAAGCTCCAGTCAGAGACAGCAAGACCAACTAACACCAGAGGTAACCAGATGGCTAGAGGCAAGTGCAAGAAGATAAGCAACAGAAACCAAGCCTACCTGGCATCAGTAGAACACAGTTTTACCACCACAGCAAGTCCTGGATACACCCAACACACCAAAAAAGCAAGATTCAGATTTAAAATCCTATCTCGTGATGATGATAGAGGACTTTAAGATGGCCAGAAATAACTCCCTTAAAGAAATACAGGAGAACACAAGTAAACTGCTAGAAGTCCTTAAAAAGGAAACACAAAATCCCTTAAAGAATTACAGGAAAACACAAACAGGTGAAGGAAATTAACAAAACCATCCAGGATCTAAAAATGGAAATAGAAACAGTAAAGAAATCACAAAGGGAGACAACCCTGGAGATAGAAAACCTAGAAAAGAGATCAGGAGTTATAGATGCAAGCATCACCAACAGAATACAAGAGATAGAAGAGAAAATCTCAGGGGCAGAAGATATCATTGAGAATAATGACACAACAGTCAAAGAAAATGCAAAGGCAAAAAGCTCCTAACCCAAAACATCCAGGAAATCCAGAACACAATGAGAAGACCAAACCTAAGGATAATAGGTATAGAAGAAAGTGAAGATTTCCAAATTAAAGGGCCAGTAAAAATCTTCAACAAAATTATAGAAGAAAACTTCCCTAACCTAGAGAAAGAGGTGCCCATGAACACACGAGAAGCCAACAGAACTTCAAAAAGACTGGACCAGGAAAGAAATTCCTCCTGTCACATAATAATCAAAACACCAAATGCACAAAATAAAGAATATTAAAAGCAGTAAGGAAAAAAGGTCAAATAAAATACAAAGGCAGATCTATCAGAATGATACCAGACTTCTCACAAGAGACTCTAAAAGCCAGAAGATCCTGGACAGATGTCATACAGACCCTAAGAGAACACAAATATCAGCCCAGGCTACTATACCCAGCAAAACTCTCAATTACCATAGATGGAGAAACCAAGATATTCCAAGACAAAACCAAGTTAACACAATATCTTTCCACAAACCCGGCCCTACAAAAGATAATAGATGGAAAACTCCTACACAAGGAGGGAAATTACACCCTAGAAGAAGCAAGAAAATAATCTTTCAACAAACATGGAAGTAGACAGCCACACAAACATAATGCCATCTCGAACAACAAAAATAACAAAAGGCAACAATCACTTTTCCTTAATATCTCTTAACATCAATGGACTCAATTCCCCAATAAAAAGACATAGGCTAACAGACTGGATACATAAACAAAACCCCGCATTTTGCTGGGAAACACACCTCAGTGACAAAGACAGACACCACCTCAGAGGAAAATGCTGGAAAAAAATTTCCAGGCAAATGGTCGCAAGAAACAAGCTGGAGTAGCCATTCTAATATTGAATAAAATTGACTTTCAGCCAAAAGTTATCAAAAATGATAACGAAGAAGCCTTCATACTCATCAAAAGAAAAAAAACTACCAAGATGAACTCTGAATTCTGAACATCTATTCTCCAAATGCAAGGGCACCCACATTCATAAAGGAAACTTTACTAAAACTTAAAGCACACATTGCACCTCATACAATAATAGTGGGAGACTTCAACACCCCACTCTTATGAATGAACAGATCATGGAAACAGAAACTAAACAGAGACATAGTGAAACTATCAGAAGTTATGAACCAAATGGATTTAACACATATCTATAGAACATTTCATCCTAAAACAAAAGAATATACCTTCTTCTCAGCACCTCATGGTACCTTCTCCAAAACTGACAATGTTCACAAAACAGGCCTCAACAGATACAAGAAGGTTGAAATGATCCCATGCATTCTATCAGACCACCACAGACTAAGGCTGATCTTCAGTACCAACAAAAACAACAGAAAGCCCACATACACATGGAAGCTGAACAACGTTCTACTCAATGATTACTTGGTCAAGGAAGAAATAAAGAAAGAAATTAAAGACTATATAGAATTTAATGAAAATGAAAGCACAACATACCCAAACTTATGGGACACAATGAAAGCAGTTCTAAGAGGAAAACTCATAGCTCTGAGTGTCTCCAAAAGGAAACTGGAGAGAGCAAACACTAGCACCTTGACAGCACACCTGAAAGCTCTAGAACAAAAAGAAGAAAATATACCCAAGAGGAGTAGACAGCAGGAAATAATCAAACTCAGGATAGAAATCAACCAAGTAGAAACAAACAAAAAAAAAAACTATACAAAGAATCACCAAAACCAGGAGCTTGTTCTTTGAGAAAATCAACAAGATAGATAAAACCTTAGCCAGACTAACCAGAGGGCACAGAGACAGTATGCAAATTAACAAAATTAGAAATGAAAGGGAGATATAACAACAAATTCTGAGGAAATTCAAAATATCATCAGATCCTACTACAAAAGCTTATATGCAACAAAATTGGAAAATCTGGAGGAAATGGACAATTTTGTAGACATATACCAGGTACCAAAGTTAAATCAGGATCAGATAAACCATCTAAACAGTCCTATAAACCCTAAAGAAATAGAAGCAGGCATTAAAAGTCTCCCAACTAAAAAGAGCCCAGGACTAGATGGGTTCAGTGCAGAATTCTATCATACCTTCAAAGAAGAACTAATACCAATACTTCAAATTATTCCACAAAATAGAAACAGAAGGAACACTACCCAATTCATTCTACAAAGCCAAAATTATGCTCATACCAAAACCACCCAAAGACCCAACAAAGAAAGAGAACTTCAGAGCAATTTTCCTTATGAATATCGATGCAAAAATACTCAATAAAATTCTCACAAACCGAATCCAAGAACACATCACAACAATCATCCATCATGATCAAGTAGGCTTCATCCCAGGGATGCAGGGATGGTCCAATATATGGAAATCCATCAATGTAATCCACTATATAAACAAACTCAAAGAAAAAAACACATGACCATCTTATTAGATGCTAAGAAAGCATTTGACAAAATTCAACACCCCTTCATGGTTAAAGTCTTGGAAAGATCAGGAATTGAAGGCCCATATGTAAACATAGTAAAGGCAATATACAGCAAACCAGTAGCCAACATAAAACTAAAAGGAGACAAACTTGAAGCAACCCATTAAAATCAAGGCTGCCCTCTCTCTCCCTAACTGTTCAATATAGTACTCCAAGTCCTAGCCAGAGCAGTTAGGCAACTAAAGGAGGTCAAAGGGATACAAATTGGAAAGGAAGAATGAAAACTATCAATATCTGCAGATGATATGATAGTATACTTAAGTGACCCAAAATTTCTACCAGAGAACACCTAAACCTGATAAACATCTTCAGCAAAGTGGCTGAATATAAAATTAACTCAAACAAATCAGTAGCCTTCCTATACTCAAAGGATAAACAGGCTTACAAAGAAATTAGGGAAATGACACCCTTCACAAAAGTCACAAGTAATATAAAATACCATGAGGTGACTCTAACCAAGCAAGTGAAAGATCTGTATGACAAGAACTTCAAGTCTCTGAAGAAAGAAATCAAAGATCTCAGAAGATGTAAAGATCTCTCATGCTCATGGATTGGCAGGATTAATATAGTAAAAATGGCCATCTTGCCTAAAGCAATCTACAGATTCAATGCAATCTCCATCAAAATTTCAACTCAATTCTTCATAGAGTTAGAAAGAGCAATTTGCATATGCATTTTGGAATAACAAAAAATCCCAGGATATCGAAAACTATTCTCAACAATAAAAGAACTTCTGGAGGAATCACCATCTCTGACCTCAAGCTGTAATACAGAGCAATTGTGATAAAAACTGCATGGTATTGGTACAGAGACAGGCATGTAGATCAATGGAATAGAATTGAAGACCCAGAAATAAACCCACACACCTCTGGCTACATGATCTTTGACAAAGGAGCTAAAACCATCCAGTGTAAAAAAGACAGCATTTTAAACAAATGCTACTGGTTCAACTGGAGGTCAGCATGTAGAAGAATGCAAATTGAACTGTTCTTATCTCCCTGTACAAAGCTCAAGTCCAAGTGGATCAAGGAACTCCACATAAAACCAGATACACTGAAACTAGTAGAAGCAAAAGTGGAGAAGAACCTCGAACACATGGGCACAGGGGAAATTTTCATGAACAGAACACCAATGGCTTATGTTCTAAGATCAACAATCAATAAATGGGACTTCATAAAATTGCAAATCTTCAGTAAGGCAAAGAACACTGTCTATAGAACAAAACGGCAACCAACTGATTGGGAAAAGATCTTTACCAATCCTACATCTGATAGAGGGCTAATACCCAATATATACAAAGAACTCAAGAAGTTAGACTCCAGAGAACCAAATAACCCTATTAAAAATAGGGTACTGAGCTAAACAAATTCTCAACTGAGGAATACCGAATGGCTGAGAAGCACCTAAAGAAATGTTCAACATCCTTGGTCATCAGGGAAATGCAAATTAAGACAAACCTGAGATTCCACCTCATACCAGTCAGAATGGCTAAGATCAAAAACTCAGGTGACAGCAGACACTGGCAAGGATGTGCAGAACAAGGAATACTCCTCCATTGTTGTTGAGATTGCAAGCTGGTACAACCACTCTGAAAATCTACCTGACATAATACTACCTGAAGACCCTGCTATACCTCTCTTGGGCATATACCCAGAAGATGCTCCAACATGTAATAAAGACACATGTTCCACTATGTTCATAGCAGCCATATTTATAATAGCTAGAAGCTGGACAACCCAGATGGCCTTCAACAGAAGAATGGATACAGAAAATGTGGTACATTTACACAATGGCATACTACTCAGATATTAAAAACAATGAATTCTTGAAATTCTTAGGCAAATGGGTGGAATTAGAAAATATAATCCTGAGTGAGGAAACCCAGTCACAAAAGAACACAGATGGGATACACTCACTGATAAGTGAATATTTTCCCAAAAGCTCTGAATACCCAAGATACAATTTACTGGCCACATGAAGCTCAAGAAGAAGGAAGTCCAAATTGTGGATGCTTTCATCCTTCTTAGAAGGGGGAACAAAATACTCAAGGGAGGAAATAAGGAGACAAAGTGTGGAGCAGAGACTGAAGGAAAGGCCATCCAGAGACTGCTCCACCTGGGGATCCATCCCACATACAGACACCAAACCCAGAAACTATTGTGAATGCCAAAAAGTGCTTGCAGACAGGAGCCTGATATAGCTGTCTCCTGAGAGGCTCTGTAAGAGCCTGAAAAATACAGAGGCAGATGCTCAAAGCCAACCAATGGACTGAGCATAGGATCCCCAATGGAGGAGTTAGAGAAAGGACTGAAGGAGCTGAAGGGGTTTGCAACCCCATAGGAAGAACAACAATATCAACCAACCAGACCCTCAGAGTTCCCAGGGACTAATCCACCAATCAAAGAGTACACATGGAGGAACACATGGCTCCAGCCACATATGTAACAAAGGATGGCCTTGATGGACATCACTGGGAGGAGAGGCCCTTGGTCCTGGGAAGGCACCAGTGTAGGGGGAAATGCAAGGGCAGGGAAGTGGGAGTGAGTGGGTAGGTGGGGGAGCACTCTCATAGAAGCAGGGAGAGGGAGGATGGGATAGGGTGTTTCTGGAGGGGAAACCAGGAAATGCCATAACATTTGAAATGTAAATAAATAAAATATCCAATAAAAATAATTGAATATGTGTACTCAATAGCAGAGTGGCAATGGAGGAATGGTCCATCATTACAAAGGTGTGAGTTTTGTTTGGTTAGCTGGTTGGACACAGCGTTTCTCAGGGTAGCCCTGGTTGTCATAGAACTTATTTGATTGACCAGGCTGGCCTCAAACTCAGAAATCAGCCTGCTTTTGTCTCCAGAGTGCTGGAATTAAAGGCATGCGCCAACACTACCTGGCTAGTGCTTTCTACATTGACATTTTTCAATACTACCCAATAAACCTTTGTCAGGGAGTTCTTGTCTTTTAAATGCATTTTTATATTTGCATACACTTACACAATGTATATTGACCATAATCTACATTACTCACTCTCACCCTCTCCCACACCTGCTGAAACCCCTTTGTCCTAGCCAATCTCCCTTCTACCTTGATGTCTTTTCTGATTATGACCTGATGACGTTAACTAATGCTGCTTGCATAAGCATGAGGTGTGTGTGTGTGTGTGTGTGTGTGTGTGTGTGTGTGTGCGCCTGACAATGCCTTCCCAGACCTGGTTTTCACAGGGCCCTGCACAATAATCAAGTGCCCACCACTAACTGCATCTCCACTCAACAACTTTTTTCTAGTTAGAAGAATGAATATCCAATAAAGCTGAAGCTAAAGTCCATGCACAGGAAAGTGATTTTATAAATAAGAGACGGAGCCAGTCGACCACTCACTAAAACGTATTACAAAACTATAGTAATAAAACTGAAAACATTTTCTTAAAAACTAAGTGACTAATGAGGCCTGTGGAGCAGAGCTGAGGCAGACACAAGAAGACAGTCCACACATTGCTGGGAAATAGACACACGGTTTGGAGGAAGATGTTAAGAATACTAGCAATTAGAAACAAAAGGAATTAAATGCACTAAAAGAATCTCAGGACTGGAGAAGTGGAGGCAAAGTCAATCTCAGCTAAAGAGAAAGCTGAAGGCTGTCTTGACCTGAACCAGCAGTTGTCTCAATAAATACATACATAAAACAAGTGCTTGCACATCATTATGGCACACACCTTTAAACCCAGCATTTGGTAAGCAGAGGCAGGCAAATCTCTAAGACTTTGAGTGCAGCCTGATCTACACAGTGAGTTCCAGATCAGCCAGGGTAACACAGTATGATTCTATCTAAAAGCAGAACAAAACAAAAAATTCTTGGCCCCTCCACATATGAGGTAGCTTCTCCAATACATCAGAAACACTAAAACTATAAGTTAATGAAAATATCTCTCTCTCTCTCTCTCTCTCTCTCTCTCTCTCTCTCTCTCTCTTTCTCTCTCTCTCTCTCTCGTTTTTTTTTGTTGTTGTTGTTGTTGTGGTTGTTGTTGTTGTTGGTTTGGTTTTTTTTTTCAAGACAGGGTTTCTCTGTATAGCCTTGGCTGTCCTGGAACTCACTCTGAAGACTCAGAAATCCACCTGTCTCTGCCCCCCAAGTGCTGGGATTAGAGGTGTATGCCACCACTGCCCAGCAACGAAAATCTCTCTTATACCAAAGAATTGTCATTTCTTAAAGGACAAAATCCTTTTTATTTTCTTCTTGGTATTTTGTTTTAATATTTATTTATTTATGTATTTTATATCTATCAGCATGCTATCGCAGACATACCAGAAGAGGGTGTCAGATTCCATTAAAGATGATGGTGAGTCACCATGTGGTTCCTCGGAATTGAACTCAGGACCTGGAAAAGCAGCCTTGGTATTTTGAAATGTATAAAATGTTACTGAAAAGTAGATAAAGATACACCATGGGATTTCACAAGGACTGAAGAAGAGGTGTCTATAAACCACAAAGAAGAACCGAACAAAACCCAGAGGGAAATTCACCAGATGGGAGAAAGACAATCAAGAAAAACAAATTGAGTTTGAAAATGAATTCTAAGTTGTTATATTAGACATAATTACTTAAATGAAGATGTCCAAAGGACAGGTGTTAAGATCTATAAACCAGCCTTAGCTACATAGACACACCCTGTAGGAAACGCAGCAATGAGCTCGGTGACCAGGATCTATAACAGCAGAGACTACCATGCTCACCATTCAATCTCCTCAGACTCTCGATCCCTCAGCAGCTCCTGAACCTCCTGTCTGCAGCGCTCCTGGTATTCCGGGTGCCTTGCCAGGTTGTACAGGATCCAAGAGAGGGCACTGGCCGTGGTGTCATGGCCTGAAGGGTGGACAAACAAGCAGGTTTGGGTCTCTGGCCTGTTCCAGCACAATGGGGTACTTGTGTTCAGACATAAGGCTCCAAAATGGAATGGATGGGAAGAATGGAGGGATTCCAGGTCTGAGCACAATACCTACTAGGGATTGGCAGACCTCCACCTCCTCTGTAGCACTACACAGGGGCTCTCACCTCCAAACATGAAGGTGTCAGCCTCTGCCCGGATGTCCTCATCTGACAGCTCCTTTCCATGTTCATTCTGAAGACAAAACAAGACACACAATTCATAACATGTCTGAGGTGGAGTTCAGAACACCCATGTGTTTGAATGCTTCACCATAGAGAGTGGCACAATTAGGAGGTGTGGCCTTAATAGAAGAGGTGTGGCTTTGTTAGAGGAACTGGGTCACTGTGTAGGTGGGCTTTGAGGTCTCTTTATGCTCAGGCTCTACCCAGTGCAGAGACAGTCTCCTGGCTGCCTTCAGATGAAGATGTAGAACACTCAGCTCCTCCTCCAGCACTATGTCTGCCTGCACACTGCCATGTTTCCCTCCATAATGATAGTGTACTGAACCTCTGAAACTGTAAGCAGCACCAATTAAAAGTTTTCCTTCATAAGAGTTGCATTGGTCATGTTGTCCATTCACAGCAATAAAACTCTAAGACAGGTGATAGCAGACACAGTCTGATACCCGTTGTGCTCACAAGGTGCCTCCTCTGTCTTCTCCACAACCTGTTTCCTTTTCTTCCTTGGTTTCCTGCCCACTGTTTGTTCTTTCAGCAGAGCCTTCAAAAGAGTCACATCTAAAATGGATCACTGTGTGGTGCCTAGTCTTCATAAGCACAGTCTGTAACTCCCCTGTACCTCCTAGTCAGGTCCAACTTCCATCTAACACTGACCATGAGGGTTCCTGTAACCCAGACCCCACAAGGGCCCACCTTGGCCAACAAGAGCACATCAATGAAGTCCAAAGTCTTAGACTTAGTCTTGGACTTCAAGAACTCATCAATGCTTTGGCTGGAGAGAGTGCGACGTCTCTCCCTGATGACAGCATCTGTGAAGTTGTGCACCAGGTCACAGGCCTTGCAGAAGCGTCGCCCATCAGCAGTGTGGTAGTACAGGAAGTCCATGTACAAGAAGAGCTGATGTGACCTTTTTATTATGAGGGAGCTGAGTTCCAAGATGGCTGAAATGTATTCACTGGGAGATCTGCATAGCAAAGAAGAGAAAAACTCCAGCCAGAGTCCCAGGATTAGGATCCATCCAGAAAAGGGCATCCATAGCACACAAATTCTGTTTCCTGTTGCCCACAAGTAGCCTCCTGACCCGGGATCCTAGGGTATATATGGACATTGTTTCATCCCCTCCTTCACTCAGCAGCTGCTCCGGGTCTTCCCCTGGCTTTCC
Source organism: Rhynchomys soricoides (assembly GCA_019843965.1). Classification (NCBI taxonomy): domain Eukaryota; kingdom Metazoa; phylum Chordata; class Mammalia; order Rodentia; family Muridae; genus Rhynchomys; species Rhynchomys soricoides. Next base: position 1,339,029 of record JADRCH010000364.1, read on the forward strand.
TGTGACTCTGCTCAGGCTCAGACCCTCCTCTCCAGGAACCTTGCATCCTGTAACTCTATGAAGCTCTTCTATTGAATAGATTGCCCAAGGTCACTGTGACTAGGAACCCCTCTCCTATGCAGACATCTTCTCTTATGCTCTGGGATACTCAGGAAAGAGTTCACACCTTCTGCTTGTGCCTTCAACATCTTTATGATCTGACCACTTGCTGGAAATGGTGGGTCCTGACTGTGATCCCAAAATCAGGATGCAGGAGGATAAGAAGCTCAAGGCCAATCTAATCTACAC
>JADRCH010000364.1:1339326-1351235 GCA_019843965.1 Rhynchomys soricoides
AGTATCACTGTGGATAACACAACAGAACACATGGGACGTTGGGCTCATCAAATGCAACAATTTCCCAAATGCCTAAAAGAAAAAATGAATTGTCAAGAACCTCAGACTTTGAATCTTGAAGGGAATCTGAGCTCCTGGGGAGACGAAAGGGGACTGTCAGGAAGCTGACAGTAGGTGAGTATGTACAAAGGATGGGGATGCTGAGGAGACATTGGATAGCAATGGTTAAATGGGAATGTCGGCAGGAAAGAGGATTCTGTTGAGAGAAGCAGTTCTTGAATGGACAGCATTGGTGATGATATCTACATATTATGAGTGACATCGAATCCCAGGACATGGTTCTGCAGCATGAAGCAGCATGGAGCAAGGGAACCAGGTGACCAGGGAAGGGTGCTGAGTAGGAAGTATCCCCTCCTCAGGACGTGTAGTCATTAGGATGACACCAGAGAGAAAATGGTCATGTTACAACGTGGCTTTGGAATAAAGTCGTTGCTCAGCATGAAAAACTCTAGGCACTTCGTATAATCACTACAGATATGAAAAGGTGCTCATCTTTGACTAAATTGCATAATGGAACCCACTAATGCATCTTCAGGACAGAGGGCAAGATGAGGAAGGAGAGTGGCCAAGAAGTGGAAGGGAAGAATACTACAATCTCTCTTCTGCCACAAGAGTATGTGGAGGTAAGAAATCACAGCTGAATCCTACATGGCAAGTAGCAACCCAGAGAGGTACAGACACTGATCTGAAACCAAGAGACATGAGCCAGACAGGAGGCAAGACCTTGGACATACTCAAGGAAGACCTCAAATCCAACAACGAAACTGAATATACAAAGATGCCACTGCTTTGTGCTGTTCACCGCGGGAGCCGCTGAATATGACAAGCATCCAAGAATTCAAGGAAACAGTCCTGGTGAGAGTGTGACCCACAGTGGGGCTGGTGTCAGGTAAGGAAAAGAGAAAGGGTACTGAGCACAGGTTGGAAGAAAGACAAATGACTGTGGCGATGTGATTAGGAGAGAGGAGCCCACTTAGCTTTCCTCGCTTCTCACTGCTTTGGGCTCCAGCCCTTTCCTGACTTCTAGAAAACACACACATGCTGATACCCCAGCCTATCTGCGGTCATACTCACCATGCCCAAGTGGCCCAAAAACCAATTTTTTTTAGGGGACTGAGGGAAACATCTGAGACGGAAGCAGTTCTCACAGAAGGAATAAGTCCAGGCAAGAATTCTGGCCAAAATCCAGGAAGCCGCTCCAAGCAGCAGAAGATACCATGGCGAGGTCACCACAGAGCTCAGGTCCAGCCCAGACAAACTTAGCCGCAGCATCCTGCTGAGCAGACAGACACAGGATGAGATTCTTAGGTTTGGAAGAGGACCCAGAAAACTTCAGAATTTTGAGCAAGGGCAGAGACTGTGTGGATTTGGGAGTAGAGCAAGGAAGGAGAGAGGGATGCAGGAGAAGACAGAATGAGAGAGAAAAGGAGGGGGGAACACCGAGACAAGAGCAGCTGAAAGTGTGGAACGGCTCTGCCTGAAGCACGAACAGTTACCCAGGAACCCAGGGCTACTCGCGCCAGTTGGGTCCATGGAGCCACCCCAGCGCTGATAAACTCATGCTGATGAGAGTCAAGACCCTCTCTTGCCTCACATCCCAAGCCGGTACCTTATCTCAGGAGCAGCCTGTCCTCTAAGGCCTTATCCACACTCCTGAGAAAAGCATTTATCCCCTGCTTCCTAACCGCGGGGAGCTCTGTAGAAGGCGGGTTAGACTAGACTGAACCAATCAAATCCCGGTCAAGCTCAGCCACTTCCTTCTTTTCTGGGCTGCAGTCTCCAAAACAAGTTGGGCAGGGCCACACTGGAGTGGAGGGGAGGGACTCAGGGTGACAGACACACACAGGGAAATGGTTTATCTTTAAGATGCAACACTTCTGAGTCCAGGGCAAAGGTGACTTTGGGCTACGAAATTTACAGCCACCCCTGCCCTTCCAAGGGCAACAGTCGGCTGATAAAAGCATGAAGGAAGAAGTACAGGTGCCAGGATGCCTTGTTCAGGACAGGATGTTCTCAGAGCGTCTCCCAGGGATCTCTACACACCTCACTGGTGGGGATGCAGCATGGAGATTTGCTCACTGCAGAACTGCAGACCTATCTCTGCAATGCCTCTGCTCACCAGACACAGTCTTGCAGAGTTCAGCCCTATGCCATAGCAGCCCAGCACCACCCCAGATAGAAACAATTTCCAACTAGAGCAGAGAATCCAGCCATGGTCAGATGAAGAGATAAATGTCCTGGCTAGCCAAACACACCTGGCAGCTAAAGGGTCAGAGTTCAGAGTGTTTATGTGGAGGTAAGGAGTCAGACAGAAATGCTGTGAGCAGAGAGGGTACACGAAAGAATGAACAAGCCTGGAATGAATTGTCTTCCCAGCATGAAACGGGGCATTGACCTTAACAAGAGTGTGGGCTGTCCAGAAACCCTAGATGGCCGTGACGTGAACTTAGCAATCACTGCAACCTCCTATGGTCATGCTCCCCATTATTAGACAAGTAAAAGAACCAACAGTCCCCCAAAGCCAGGACATAAAGGACAATGGGTGGCCCATCTCAAAGGTTTGCAGATAAAAGCAAGCTCAAAGTCCAGAAACAGAGTGTAAGGGCAAATGATTGGTAGTTGATACAGAAAGATAAGGGCAGAGGTCAGTGGAGAAGTCCAGACTCAGTCAACTCAGGGACCCCAAACAAGAAATAAGGGACTATGGAGGCTAGGGGTCCATGTTAGATCAAAATAAAGCAACCTCATGACTTCCTCCCCAGGGGATTTTTCACAAACTGTTGTTTCCCTTTCCCTTAGTAAACTTTTCAATTTCACGTGTGCTTTTAAGCACATGCAAAGTCTTACAATGCCACAACTACTTGTGACACTGAATTGTGAGTGAAGTAACCTGTGACGGAAACACTCACGTTATCTAAAAGAGTACACGAAGTAGGAGGCAAAGGAAACAGCAGTGTAAGGACCACACTTGTCAGGGTTGACACAATAGCTTGACTTAGCATTCGTTGTTTGTTGGTGGTGGTGGTTTTTGTTTTTGCTTTAATATGGATTTATTTTTTCACACTTTATTTACATTTCAAATGTTTCCCCCTTTCCAGATCTCCCCTTTGGAACCTCCCCATTCCCTCCCTTCTCCCCTTGCCACTATGGGGATATTCCCCCACCCACACACCCATCCACACCCATCCAATCTCCTCTTCCCTCCTTGGCATTCTCCCAGATCTAACACCCTCAGGCCCAAGGGCCTCTGCTCCCCTTGATGGCTAACAATATCCTCCTCTGCCACATATGTGGCCAGCACCGTGAGTCCCTCCATGTGTATTCTTTGGTTGGTGATCCAATCTCTGGGAGTATCGAGGGTTCAGGCCAATTGCCACTGTTGCTGCCGCCCTGGGGCTGCAAACTCCCTCAGCTCCTTCAGTCCTTTCTCCAAGTCCTCCCTCTGGGACCTCACACTCAGCCCTATGGTTGCTGTGAAGTGACTCATGGGTATTTCTAACTTTGGGGCTAATAACCACTTATCAGTGAGCACATACCATGTTCATTCTTTTGTGACTGCATTACCTGGCTCAGGATGATATTTTTCAAGTTCCATCCATTTGTCTGAGAATTTCATGAAGTCATTGTTTTTAATACCTGAGTAGTATTCCACTGTGTAAATGTACCACATTTTCTTTATCCATTCCTCTGTGGAGGGACATCTGGGTTGTTTCCAGTTTCTGGCTTTTATAAATATGGCTGCTATGAACATAGTGGAACATGTGTTTTTATTACATGTTGGAACATCTTCTGGGTATATGCCCAGGAGTGGAATAGCTAGGTCCACAGGTAGTATTATGTTCATTTTTCTGAGGGTCCGCCAAACTGATTTCCAGAGAGGTTGTATCAGCTTGCATTCCCACCAACAACGGAGGAGTGTTCCTCTTTCTCCACATCCTCGCCAACATCTGTGGTCACCTGAGTTTTTGATCTTAGCCATTCTGACTGGTGTGAGGTGGAATCTCAGGGTTGTTTTGATTTGCATTTCCCTGATGACTAAGGATGTTGAGTATTTCTTTAGGTGCTTCTCAGCCATTGGAGTTTCCTCAGTTGAGAATTCTCTGTTTAGCTCTGTTCCCCATTTTTTGATAGCTCTGTTCCCCATTTTTTGATAGGGTTATTTGGATCTCTGGAGTCTAGCTTCTTGAGTTCTTTCTATACATAGGATATTAGCCCTCTATCAGACGGAGGATTGGTAAAGATCTTTTCCCAATCTGTAGGTTGCCATTTTGTCCTATTTACAGTTTGACTTAGCATTCTTATTTTTGTTTTATTTGATTAGTGTATTGAGATGTTTTGTCTGCATATACATGTCTGAACCAGGAACATGCCTTATTCCAGAAGCTTTGCAGAGAAAACAGTGTGAGATCCAATGGGACTAGAATTACAGAAAGTTCTCAGCCATTGTGTGGGTAGTAGGAATTGAACCTGGATCCTATGGAACAGGAGCCAGTGCTCTTAACCACTAAGCCATTGTTTAGTCCCGAATGGCTCCTTTTCAAAGAGTATATTCTTCCTTCCTTCCTCGCTCTGATTAAACTCTTGACTGTTTCTTCTACTAATGTGTCCCAACCAAATCCTTCTCTATCAGAAGGACAGGAACTCAGACTGCTGCTGGAGTTGAGAACAGAGGAAACTGATTACCTCCTCAGGACACTGACTACTTGTAGAACCTGAGAGCAAACACTGACTTTCACAGTCAGGAAGGAAGTCTGATCTGAAACACAGCTTCAGCATCTGTCTGAAGTCCTACCAGGTGTCTAGGGCTGTAGACTTTGGTCTTGCCAACCCTATAATCACAGATGCCAGTTTCTAAAAATAAACCTGATAAGCTATAAATAAGCCAGGGATTACACCTATAATCAGGCCATTTGAGAAGTTGATGCAAGAGGAATAAGAATCAAGGACAACCTGGGCTACATATAACACTATGTATATGCAGGATATACGTCATATCTTCAGATAAATAAACATGCATGGATGCTGATAAAATGGTCATAATGGTCAATCATCACTGCCGTCTTTCTGGATTTACAACCCCCATGGAAGCTAACTTCTGGGAAGGTCTATAAGAGTCTTTCAGAAAGGCTGAACTGAGAGCAAAGACCCACCCTGAATGTGGGCAACTTCATCCCAGGACTGTGTTCCCTGGCTAAACAAGAATAATAAAATGACCTGAATTACCACCTACAAGTCTCTTTGCTTCCTCACTTAAGATGTCACAGTCCAGCTCCCTCATGCCTCTACCAACACAACTTTCTCACCATGAGAGACTGGACTCTTCAGCTGTGAGCCGAAGGAATCCCTTCCTTTCTGGACTTACTTTTCCAGCTATTTTCACACTGAGAAGAGGTAGGTAGCTAAGGCAGAAAGTTTGTAAGAGGAGTGATGTCATTGGCGTGATAGCCTGACCATGTGCTTAGGAGAAACTTGAGGCTGATTCACTGAAGGGATGTGGAAGAGTTTGGAATTCTGGGTTAGAAAATCCTTAAATTACTGTAAGCAGAACTGAATGGGACATTCTGACTATGATGGCTAATGTTGTGTTTGGAGTTTAAATGACTTAAAGAATCTATAAAACAAAAACACCTATAACCTGCAAGCCCTACTTGCCCAAGGATAGACGACTTTCTTAAATCCTGGGGGCTGCTTGTAACTACAGGCTTCACCACCAACGACCCAGTTCCCAAAATAATGACTCTGAGACTTAATTATGAAAGATGCTTAAGCCTTAAGCTTTTTCTCATTCATTGACCAGATTGTAACTTATATGGCCCTTTTATTCTGTTCTATGTGTACCACATGGTTGGTTATCTCTCCTCAGTTTCATATGTCTCTCTCATCCGAGTCCAGAGTGAAATCTTTTCCTGCACCTGAATCTATCCCAGAATTCCTCTCTCCCTACTGGACCTTCCACCTCTTGTTTCTGGCATAAGCTAATAGGCCAACAGCTTTTTTACTGACAGGTACTGTTTCAACACAGTACACAAGAGATTGTCTCTACAGCTGTTGTTTGTGTAAGGTAACAAAACACATGTATTCACTCCTGTGAACAAGGTCAGTTGCCCCAGTTACAAAGATTGTACTTGATCACTTGTCATCAGGAAGTATGTAACAGAGCGTTTGCCTTTATAAGATCCTGACTAATGGAATTTAGCACCATACTCTGTGCATGAGGTTTAGTTATGTACATGGCCAGTATCCATGGTCTGGCCAGTGTTTAATAAAGCCTCTTTGTAATGGAAATTGCTGTTTACTTTGGAAAATCTGTTATTTTTTAATGATGTTTTGCTAGGGCACACAGGTTAAAAAAAAGAAATGTTTTGCTAAAGCAGACATGTAAAAGAATGTTTTCTTGAAACACACACAGGAGAAAGGATGCTTCCCTATAGAAGACACATAATGTTTAGAAGAAATATAAATATGACTCCAGAGCATTGGTTTGCGTTGCTCTGCTGCTCTGTTCTTTACTGATGACACACGTACTGGTACACCTTACATTGCATTGTTGAGCTTCAATGGTGGTGACTTGATAGAGAGAAACTTGCCAAAGAACTCATGAGATTCCTGCTGCTTCCACGGTGGACAGAGGCAGGTTGGTGAGCCTCTTGGTGTCTTCTAGATTAAACTGCCCTTGCTGATTTGTGTGTGGTGCCTATCTAGTGGATTGGACTGGAGCTGATGATTTCTGAGTGTTGTCTGCCAAGTACACTGGTCTTCAGCTGCTGATTCATGTTTGGTGCTTGCTAGTGAATAGACTGAGAACAACGAAGATTGTAATTGCACCAAAGACTATTTCTAAACAGTTCCACTTCCTCATATACTGTAATAACGTTTCTTTTCCACTACATCTGGTGAGTAGTGGGCTAGAAAAGAGGTTGAGCCTTTATTAAAGTAGATTGAGAAAATGTATGCCTACACCTCTTCTTCGTTAAAACTTATTCATGGTCAGACTGGTGTATCTCTGACCTATGACTCCAGGCCTATAACATTGATTGGTGTTCGGAGCACCACAATGCTGATGGAAATATGGACAATGAAGGTGTGGTAGTAAAATTTCTGAGGAGAACAGGACTCTTTTGATAACTGGTCCACCGGACATCCATTGGCTTCATTCTGTTCATGTCCTGAAAGCTTGAAAGAGGCTGGATTCAAGTCAACAAACTGATGTGATGGCAGAAGAAACCTGAGGATGGGCAATATTCAGGTTGTGCTATAGTTACTGCTCATTGCTCTTGCCCAGGTCTCCTGGGAAAGACATGACTTCATGCAGTGTGCACAGAGTGCAGTGTGAGAGTTTGAAGATGCAGACAAGATTCGGAGTGAGGAGAAAACAGCTGCCATGCTCAGATTAACCCATTAAAGAGGAAGGTCCTATCTGGACTAGGACAGTAGGGCAGGTGCCTTGAAGGCAAGACCCCATTCACTGATGTCTTCATCTTGAAAAAGTATAAATACATCTGAAAGGAGGAAGTCTGAAGTGAGAATACCTCTGAAGTGATTCCCTTCTGCAAAATGGTCACCTAGGGAACCATTTTCCCAGGACCACCTTTAAAGATACACAGAGGCCATTGGAGGCAGCAGAACCTGTCAACAACTTCACACACTGCTGCTTTTGCAAACATGAAGGAGATGAGAGCAATGGGAGACTTGAGGACTTTGTACCAGGATCCCAGAAAGCCACTGGAGCCAGGCAATGTGTCTCAGCATGGCCTTGATAGGTGGTGCATGGTGCTGAGAATTTGAATGCTTCGTTGACATGAGGACCCCAGAATGTTGGGAGATGCCAGGAGAATAAGATCTCTAACATGAAATCCTTCAGAGATAAATGGAAGTAACCCCCAAAAAGACCTCTTTGCAGCAAGGAGCAGCAGAAGGGACAAGGCTCGCAATGGCTGCTGGAACCGTGATGATTCCATCACGAGCCCCAATTGGTGAGCAGGAAATCACAGGGCTGTTTGTTGGACATTTCAGTCTTGCATTTTCATTTCTTCGTTTCCTATTTTTCCTTTCTACGCCCACATTACTCTCTCTATTGGCCTGGGATGTTTATACTGCCCTGTGTATATTAATAATCCATCCGAGGGTGGGCTTTTAGTTAGTTGTCTGTTTCTCAGAGGACCTCACAGTTAAGGGCTCCCCTCACAGCTCCTATGAAATTGTGGACTTGGGACTTTTGAGTAAGGGTGGGGTTATTTTAAATGATGGCGGGTTTAGAAACTGAAGGAATGCATTTTGCTTTAGATCAAAATTAGAGCTTGAAGGACAAAAGTGGAATGTTTGTGACCCCCATTGTGCCCCTGCCTATAGACTGGAGGTGGACACAGGAGAATCTCTAGAGGATTGGGTCTGAACCTTCCTATTTATACAGTTCCTCAAATTCTGGTGGCCCCACTCATAAAATTGTTTTTATTGCTACTTCATAACTGTAATTTTGCTGTTGTGAATTATAATGTAAATATATGTGTGTTCCAGTGGTCTTAGGTATCTTCCAAAAAGATAACTACTCACAGGTTGAGAGCCACTGGCTCTAGATGCCCAAGGGCAGCAGAAGCTAAGAGAACCTGTCTCAAAGCCAGTGGAATAGTGGAGATCAATTCAGATTGTCCTCTGAACTCCGCATGCACACATGAAAAAACACTCTAGGGCGTAAACAAAAACTATTTTTTTCCAGTTATTTTTTTTCATATTTTATTTACATTTCAAATGTTTCAGATCTCCCCTTTGGAACCTCCCCATTACCCCCGGCCAATATGGGGTTATTCTCCAACCCACCCTCCCACCCACCGTCTTCCCTCCTTGTCATTCTCCTATACTGGGGGATCTAACACCCTCAGGCCCAAGGGCCTCTCCTCCCCCTGACGGTAACGAGACCCTCCTCTGCTGCATTTGTGGCCAGCACCATGGGTCTCTCCATGTGTATTCTTTAGTTGGTGGATCAGTCTCCAGAAGTATCAGGGGGTCAGGCCAGATGCCACTGTTGCTACCTCCCTGGGGCTGCACACTCCCTCAGCTCCTTCAGTTCTTTCTCCAAGCCCTCCATTTGGGACGTCACACTCAGAACTACTGTTGCTGCGAAGTGACTCTGGGGTATTTCAAACTTTTGGGCTAATAATCTCTTAACAGTGAGTACATACCATGTTCATTCTTTTGTGACTGCGTTACCTGGCTCAGAATGATGTCTTCAAGTTCCATCATTTGCCTAAGAATTTCATGAAGTCATTGTTTTTAATAGCTGAGTAGTATTCCATTGTGTAAATATACCACATTTTCTGTATCCATTCCTCTGTGGAGGGACATCTGGGTTGTTTCCAGCTTCTGGCTATTATAAATATGGCTGCTATGAACATAGTGGAACATGTGTTTTTATTACATGTTGGAGCATCTTCTGGGTATATGCCCAGGAGTGGAATAGCTAGGTCCACAGGTAGTATTATGTTCATTTTTCTGAGAGTCCGCCAAACTGATTTCCAGAGAGGTTGTATCAGCTTGCATTCCCACCAGCAATGGAGGAGTGTTCCTCTTTCTCCACATCCTCACCAGCATCTGCTGTCACCTGAGATTTTGATCTTAGCCATTCTGACTGGTGTGAGGTGGAATCTCAGGGTTGTTTTGATTTGCATTTCCCTGATGACTAAGGATGTTGAACATTTCTTTAGGTGCTTCTCGGCCATTCGAGTTTCCTCAGTTGAGAATTCTCTGTTTAGCTCTGTTCCCCATTTTTGGATAGGGTTATTTGGATCTCTGGCGTCTAGCTTCTTGAGTTCTTTGTATACATTGGATATTATCCCTCTATCAGATGTAGGATTGCTAAAGATCTTTTCCCAATCTGTAGGTTGCCGTTTTGCCCTAATTACAGTGTCCTTTGCCTTACAGAAGCTTTGTAATTTTATGAGGTCCCATCTGTCAATTCTTGACCTTAGAGCACAAGCCATTGGGTGTTCTGTTCAAGAACATTTCCCCTGTGCCCAAGTGTTCAAGACTCTTCCCCACTTTCTCTTCTATTAGATTCAGTGTATCTGGTTTTATGTGAAGGTCCTTGATCCACTTGGACTTGAGCTTTGTGCAGGGAGATAGGAATGGATCAATTCCCACTCTTCTACATGTAGACCGCCAGTTGATCCAGCACCATTTGTTGAAGATGCTGTCTTTTTTCCACTGTATGGTTTTAGCTCCTTTGTCGAAGATCAAGTGACCATATGTGTGTGGATTCATTTCTGGGTCTTCGATTCTATTCCATTGATCAACCTGCCTGTCACTGTACCAATACCATGCAGTTTTTATCACTACTGCTCTGTAGTACAGCTTGAGGTCAGGGAGGCTGATTCCCCCAGAATACCTTTTATTGTTGAGGATAGTTTTTGCTATACTGGGTTTTTTGTTATTCCATATGAATTTGAGAATTGCTCTTTCTAGGTCTACAAAGAATTGAGTTGAGATTTTGATGGGGATAGCATTGAATCTGTAGATTGCTTTCGGCAGGGTGGCCATTTTAACTATGTTAATCCTGCCGATCCATGAGCATGGGAGATCTTTTCCATCTTCTGAGGTCTTCTTCGATTTCTCTCTTCAGAGACTTGAAGTTCTTGTCATACAGATCTTTCACTTGTTTGGTTAGAGTCACACCAAGATATTTTATATTGTTTGTGACAATTGTGAAGGGTGTCATTTCCCTAATTTCTCAGACTGTTTATCCTTCGAGTATAGGAAGGCTACTGAATTGCTTGAGTTAATTTTGTATCCAGCCACTTTGCTGAAGTTGTTTATCAGCTGTAGCATATCTCTGGTGGAGTTTTTTGGGTCACTTAAGTATACCATCATATCATCTGCAAATAGTGATATTTTGATTTCTTCCTTTCCAATTTGTATCCCTTTGATTTCCTTTTGTTGTCTAATTGCTCTAGCTAGAACTTCAAGTACTATATTGAATAGGTAGGGAGAGAGAGGGCAGCCTTGTCTAGTTCCTGATTTTAGTGGGATTGCTTCGAGTTTCTCTCCATTTAGTTTGATGTTGGCCACTGGTTTGCTATATATTGCTTTTACTAAGTTTAGGTATGCTCCTTGAATTCCTGATCTTTCCAAGACTTTTATCATGAAGGGATGTTGAATTTTGTCAAATGCTTTTTCAGCATCTAACAAAATGACCATGTGGTTTTTTTCTTTGAGTTTGTTTATGTAGTGGATTACATTGATAGATTTCCGGGTATTGAACCATCCCTGCATCCCAGGGATGAAGTCTACTTGATCATGGTGAATGATCATTTAAACAAAAACTATTAATGAGTTAAATACTTAAAATCACATCAGAACTCTCTGTAGAAATAAATACCCATATTAGAAAATTTTTATATGGGAAAAACCAAAAAAGAAAATGGTACCAGAGACTTAGAGGTAAGAATACATACTGCTTATGCAGAGGACCCTAGTTTGGTTCCCCACAGGCTCTTCACGTGGCTCAAACTGTCCCCACCCTCTGGGCACACATACAGAGGGAGGGAGAGGGAAGGAGAGGGGGACAGACAGACAGCGAGGTGGGTGGAGACAGAGAAATGTTAATCTGTTTCTGTGAAGAATGCTGTCTGATTGAGGAATGCGGCCTAGTCCCACTCTCTCTGACTCTATACAACATCCATGACTTCTTGGATAGTGGAGTTTATGTCACAGAGTACAATTTCCTTTGCACCCCCACTGGAATACATAGTCCTGGCCACAGAATACATGTTAAAGGGAAGGCCAAGCAGCCCTGTGGAGAGTCTCTATCTAAAAGGACAGTCCATCATGACAGTCAGCCATCTTGAATAATGGTCCCT
>JADRCH010000365.1:0-12761 GCA_019843965.1 Rhynchomys soricoides
GGTCTCTCACAGTGCCCAGGCCTCAGCTGTTCTTCATGACTCCTTCATGCCTTCAAAACCAGTACCACCTGGGTGACTCTTACACATTACCAAGTCCAGCCACTGCACAAGGTACAACCTTGGCTATCTCTGGAACACAGCCTCTGTGCTCTCAGAAAATACTTCTCAGAAGATTTCACCTCAATGATGCTGGTCTCTTCACAATCACAGCCAATTTCCCAGCTCCACCTAACCAGCATCAATAGTCCCAGTAATGCAATGGATTTGCTTTAGTAGTTCTGGTATCTTGTTAATCACAGCTGATTTCTTCAGCCCCAGCTAACTAAAACCACAGAATCTTAAACTAGCAATGGCCCGATAAGAGTCTTTAATCTTCCCTCTGAAATTTCACAAGCCAGGCCTCCATCTTCTGCACTGTTCTCAACATTATCTTTCAAGCTCCTACACAACATCCCACAAAGCTCTTAACGCCGAATGGATCTTCTAGCCCAAAGTTCCAAAGTCCTTCCACAGTCCTCGCTAAGACATGGTCAGGTTGTCACAGGAATACCCCACTATGCTGGTACCAATTTGTCTTAGCCAGGGTTTCTATTCCTGCACAAACATCATGACTAAGATGCAAGTTGGGGAGGAAAGGGTTTATTGAGCTTACACTTCCACTCTGCTGTTCATCACCAAAGGAAGTCAGGACTGGAACTCAAACAGGTCAAGGAGCAGGAGTTGATGCAGAGGCCATGGAGGAATGTTGCTTACTGGCTTGCTTGCTTGCTTCTCCTGGCTTGCTCTGCCTGCTTTCTTATAGAACCCAAGACTACCAGCCCACAGATGGTACCACTCACAAGAGGCCCTCCCCCCTTGATCACTAATTGAGAAAATGCCTTACAGCTGGATCTCATGGAGGCATTTTCTCAACTGAAACTCCTTTCTCTGTGATAACTTCAGCTTGTGTCAAGTTGACACACAAAACTAGCCTACAGTAAGCACACAGGAAGATCAGAGTGGGAGAAAAGAGAAAAGAGTGGGGACTGGCATAGACAGCACAAAGAAGAATTCTGATATCACTGGGTTCAACTCACAGTGTCAGTTTGAGGAAGTGGAGACCGTGAGCCCAAGGTCACATGGTCTCAGTACTTAAGTAGCAGAGTTGAAATGTAGACCCAGGTCCTCAGAACCAGGTGTTACTTTAGACTTTCTGTGCAACCCAAGGAAATGTGGAGCCTAGGAAATATGGGGTGCCTTGGAGTGGAGAAAATGGACTAAGCCAGGGATCAGCAGGGGGGGATGGCCTCAGCACTGAAATTAGTGGGGCAGCCTGCCAGGACAGTGGCAGGATCTTGAGGGAGGGAGTGGCTCAGAGCAGGAAAGCCAGGCTGACAACTGCAGATGCAGATGAATGTTAAGCCCCACCTACCTCTGGGAGGCTTTTTTGTACATCCTGCAGAAGCTGCAGAACCCATTGTGTGGGCATGCACCCCACTACCCACAGCCAAGGAAAACAGAGATGCCTAATTCCCACCCAGAGTCCTGCCCACTGCAGGCATGTGAGGAGAAGCAGACTCCTAATTTGAATGTACATGGTCTTTGGAGAAACAGGAACACCAGATGTCCTTGCAGAGACGTGGTCCCCCAAATGCCCAACAAGACTGCAGGCTACCTGCTAAAAAGGCATCGGGCAACATGGCCAGGCAGGGCCTGAGATCCATAAATCAGGCCATCTGTATCCAAACAACCTTGGGCGGGATGCTTCTCTTCTCTGAGCCCTGGTGTGTACACTCCTGAAGAGCAGGCAACCTCTTGCTTCCCGGGGTTATGGTGTGGCTGCAGATCACATCTGGAAATGTTGTGTAAGCACAGAGCATAGAGTAGATCTAAAATGTGCAGGGGTGTTGGCTTCTCCCCACCAGCCTCAACGTTGGTTTGTGGAGGTGGCATGTAGGCCTAGGTGAGCAGAACTCACACTGCAGGGATCTGCAGCTGTCAGGGGTGGCCCAGAGATGGTGGGGAGGATGGGGGTCTATCTCCCTCTGACATGTCTACAAACTAACTCAAAGGAACCAGTCCAATCCACATGATCTAGGATCTCCCATCTTGCCTTTCCTTGGATCTTTGCCATCTCCTGGATTACCACCACATGGAGCCTACCTTCAGGGAACATGCTAGCTTCTCTAGACTGGGCCCAGACCATGATTCCTCTCTGTGTCTGTTCAAAATGCCTTTAATGGGCTATTGAGATGGATCAATGAGTAAAAGAGCTTACCATGCTAGCTGCCACTTGTTCTCCAGAACCCACTGTGGAAGGAGAGAACAGACTCCTGAGAGCTGTTGTAGCCTTGCACGCCTCGGCATATGCACAGTGTACACACATATAAATAAAAACAGGAAAATCAAGGAAAAGGCTTTGTCCAAGTCTGGGTGGTGACACATACCTGTAATCCCAATGTTCAAGGGACTAAGCAGTGAGACCCTGTCTCAGAAAGGGTGGAAGGGAGGGAGAGAGGGAGGAAGGGAGAGAAGAAGAGAATGAAGAAGAGCGGGCCAGGGAAGAAGGGAAATAGTTCTTATCTCTCCTAGCTTCGTCTTCCAGATGTTTCTGGGTTTGCAGACGGTCTCTCTGCTCTCTGCCTCCTTCTTCACGTGGCTATCCCTGTGTCTCCATGTCTCTCCTCTCTGCATAAGGACAGAGAGGACAACTGTTTGGGTCTGAGCAGTCTGAACTTCACAACACCTGCAGACCTCCCTCCCACCTTGGTCACTGTCACAGCAGCAGGAATGAGGACACACAAAGGGAGCCAAGCACAGTCCAGAGCAGTGTGTGTTTCCTCCCACTGCAGCACAGGTGGTGTAGCGCTGACAGGCTGCCTTTCCATCTGGGCCTAGACAGACTCTCACAGACTCTACTCCCTCTTAGTGGTATCATGAAGGAGAAAAAAGACTACAGCCATTTGGAAACCTTGCTACAGTGGGACTGGGAGTTCACTTGCCTGTGAGTTTCCTGCCTTCCTTCTAGTCTGTTGAGTAACAGTTTCCTCAAAGATTGAAACATCTTATTTTTTGGTAAGCTCCTTAAACCGGAAGGTAAAACCACTCAAAAGAGCTCCAGGAAGTCCCTGAAACTGGCCAGGTTCACCAGGCCCCTCCCCACCAGAGCAAACAATAAAAATAAAAGCTGAGAGTCCCTCTCAAAGGAAGGAAGCTGGGCTGCAAAGACAACTATGAGACCAGATCAGCTGCCTGGAAGAAGCAGAAACCAGCTGAGCTGCCTAGACGTGGTTTAGACCAGAGACACTTGGAAAGGAACACTGTCCAGCCCTTTGAACTGCCTGCAGGCTGTGCAGTGGGCTTCAGGTTCCTGGCTTTTGTGAATTGTCCATCCATGTTGAGGAAGGCCTTGGTGATAAAGCTCTCTTTGAGTCATTCCTGTAAGTAAGCCCTCACTCTTACTCCTTTAAGTAACCCCAATAAAACTTAGGGTTCACCAAGACCACTTGGATGGTCTGCCGTGACATCCCTGTCTGGGGTGAGTAGATGGGTGTGTTACATCCCCAGGAAATGATCTGTCACATACAACGCAGTCTGACCACAGGTATCTGAACAGCACTAGTTGTACCCTCTTCTGATAATCTATTTCTTCTCCCAGAGAAGGGGCTTGGAGAAAGCCATGCTTCTCTTTGCTAGCCCACCCTATGCCACAGATGCTTTCTGCAGCCCAAGACCTGGAAGACAGTTGCCTTGCATTTTCTGTTGTGTTTTGAGAGCACAGAGCTTCAGGTAGACCCCTTGGGGGAGGGGCATGGTGGTTAGAAGTCCCTCCTCATGCATGGATCATGTCCTGCCTGCAGCAGCCCTTAGAAAGGTGGAACATAAAAGACTGGCCCCTGATGAGTGTGTGTGATTGGGAGAAGGTTCTGGAAGGAGAAGAGGGAACCTCCACTTGGCCAGGGCTCAGGCCCCTGCCTTATCAAGAAGAAACTTCTAGAGTCCATCTTCTCAGGTACCCAAAGGAAGCCCTAGACTGGCTGCTCTGTGCTTGGAAGTTTCCTAGGCCCCGGGTCTATCAGAACTAGAATAAGGGGGCTGGGGAGATGGCTCAGTGGTACAGTGCTTGCCACATCACGGGGAGAACTGGATCTCATGTAAAAGCTGGCTAGGTGAGCCATCCTTCAATTCCAGAACTTGGGAGGTAGAGACAGGGAGTGTCCAGAGCAAGCAGCTAGCAGATGTGGTAGTTTGAATGAAAATGGATCCCATAGGCTTAGGGAGTGGCATTATTTGAAAGCTTAGGACACATGACCTTGTTGGAGTAGATGTGGCTTCATTGGAGAAAGTGTGTCACTTTAGGGGTGGGCTTTGAGTTTCAGAAGTTCAAGCCAGGCCCAGTGGCTCACTCTCCTTCCTGCTGCCTGTTGATCCCGATAGAGAACTCTCAGCTACCTCTCCGGCATCATGTCTGCCCGCCATGACAATAATAGACTAAACCTCTGAAACATAAGCCAGCTCCAATGAGATGCTCTCCTTTATAAGAGTTGCTATGGTCATGGTGTCTCTTTATAGCCATAGAACAGTGACTAAGACACTGCACTAGGGAACAGGCAAGGTCTAATTCAAGTAAGAGACCCTACCTCGGTAAATAAAGGAGCAAGTGATCAAGGAAGACACCCGACATTAACTTTGGGTGTTAGCATGCACAGACCTTCCCATGTACCCACTGTCACACATGGGCTCATATATATGTAAATATAGATATACACATACCTGCAACACACACACCTCTGAACATGAAGCACAGCCAGAGTGCTCCGCAGTGCCTATCTGGCCTGAAGAGTAAGATGGACCAAGAGCAACAGAAAAGTGCTGGAGAGCGCAGTAGCCTTGTGTTGTCCAGACCTGTCTGAGACCCCAGCCTGCCACTTCCAGGCATTGGCTTTACATCAGGCAAGATCTAACTTGACTCTCGTGGGAAGCCCCCTGTTTACAAGGGGAGAGCCAGGGAACCAGGCTATACTTAGCATGGAGAGATACCGCTTTATAGAGGTGGGGGTTTCTTTGACAAGACTTGCAGGGAGAAGCTCAGATATTTGAATGAGGCTTTGGCTCTCCCTCTCCTTGCAAGCACCCTGGCTACCCTTTAGAAATTGCTTTCTCTTATTAGTCTCTAACAGTGTTCCTGCCCTTGCATCCCCAAATCCCTTGTACTAACTGATTTTTTCTTTATTATCATAAAACACTCAGGGTGGGTATTTTAGAGAGAAAAGAGGTTAAAATAGTTAACAGTCTTGGAGGTTGAAAGTTCGAGATTAGGCAGTTCCATTGATTTGACATCAATTGAGGCCTCGTGGTGGCAAATTACATCAAAGTGGCGGGTATGAGGCCACCGATCGCATGGTGAGATGGAAAAGCAGGGGAGCATGCAAGGATCAGGCTCATTCTTGTAACTACCACCCCCTCAGCAATAACTAGGGTCCCGACATTAATCTGTCTTGAGGGAGGCACTGCCAATGACCTCGTGACCTTGCAGGAGGCTCTACCTTTTCAAGGTCCCATAACTTCCCAACACTGCCACATAAACTTAGCAGGCCCAGCTACTGAGTCTCTTACATGAAAGTCACATCCAAACTGTGGTGTGCCCGCCCAAAAGAGCATCACATCGGTCCATCAACACCACTTCAGCCTGTTTAACACCTCCTCTTACAATTTTTGTTGTTTTTAGTTGAGATCAGAGGCTGGAAGTGTAGCTCTGTTGGTAATGTGCTTGTCTGGTGTGCAGGAAACCTGGGTTCCGTTCCTAGCACTGCATACACAGGGTATGGTGCTGCACACCCAGAAGGCCAGCACTGGAGACTGGGGAAGTGGAGATAGAAGAAGAGGTGGAGGCTGGAAGATCAGAAATTCAAGGTTGTCCTAGGCCATTGAATTAGTCTACCCTGTCTCCCAAAAAGAGGTAGAGAGTGGAAGAGGAAGACCCCTGTGGTCTCCACACATGCACATGTGTGCACGTACACACACACATACACACAGCCACATGCTCATGCAATCACCACATACACACTAAAAAACATCTTGAGACCTTCCTAGGTAACCCAGGCTAGCCTTGAATTCACCATCGTCCTGACTCAGCTTCCCAAGTTCTGGGTTTCTGGGTGTGTGTTAGCAGACTCATAAGCTCCTCTGGGGACCCTAATGCACAAGAGGGTGGGGACCTGAGTCAGTCTACCTCAGCCTGCTTGAGTGTGGAAACATCAGGACAGAGACTATGCCTCCTTCCTTGCCATCTCTCACGATGTTCTAGGTTAGGTCTAGCCCACTGCTGTTATACACAGAACTCATGGTGTTTCCTCAGACAGCTCCAGGACACAAGGATGATGGATGGTTTTCCCCAGTAGCAACTTTAACAACTGAGCTTACTGTCTGAATTGGAGGCAATGGCTTGCAGCTCCTCTGGATGTCTCCTTCTCCCCCCCCCCAACCCCCCACCTTGGGTTGTGTAAACAAACCCTGAGCAGGTCTGGAGGGAAGGCAGGAAGGGAGGGAGGAGGGGGGGCGAGGCAGAGAGGCAGGGAGGCAGGGGCTGCTCATCTCTGTGCAACCTCTCCAATCCACTGTCAGCGAAACCAAGGTTCCACCTCAGGGATAAAGGCCTTTGAAGACTGCCCTAGGCAAATTCCAGCTCACTTACGGATTCTAGAGACCTTCTCTGACCCTTGGTTCCCTCAAGTGCCAGCTCTCTGCAAGCCCCAGGCAAAACCCCACATTCAGCTCTTTGAAGAGCTGCAGAAATGCCTACCACCTCTTCCCTGGCAGACCCATACCTGAGAGGGTGGCCTAAGGAAACAGTCTGAGAAAAGAAAAAGCAGTGTGAATGAAGGAAGATTCAGCTGCAGGCCCCTGTGGTCAGCTCCCCCAGCGGTTAGCATCCGGGTTTAAAGGTTTAAAAATGGATTGGGAAAGCTGCTGCAGCACAGGAAAGCACTGGGGATGCGGTGCCCAGCATGGCATTGCTTCACGACAGAAGCCCAGCACTGGAAAGGTGATTTTTTTGTGGGTGGGTAAGAGCTGGAAGAGAAGCCAAAAATAAAAACTAAATCAAAAGAAAACCAAACAGTTTGCTCTCTAGGTTTGGGGAATTATGGGTGATTTTTTTTTTGGATTCCTGCTATTGATGTAATATTGTTTGTATTATAAATATTTGACATGGGCTTAAAACAATAGTATCATTGGCCCCATGTTCAGGATAAGCCTTGGAACTCAGTTGTTCCCATGAACACAGGAGCTAACAAGCCAGCTGCTCTGTGATATTGGCCTATGAAGGACAAAGCTTCACATATGCAGGGGTTCCAGGGCAGGGTGACAGGGTTACTCCACAGGCAGCGGAGACTCCGAACCTCTAGGTGAGTCTCTTCTGCACACCGCCCCTCATGTAAGGCAGCTACAGGAGCTGTTTACTGTGCAGAGTGATAGAAAGGGATGGCTACACTGTTCATGCCGGGCCTCCGGCAGATAACTCGCACCCTGAGCGTTAGTTCTCCGGCTAGTTTGTTGTTCGTAGTAAGATGTAGGGCTGGACATGGTCATGCACAGTTTCATTCCAGCACTCAGGAGGCAGAGACACATGGATGTCTGTGAGTTCCAGGACAGCCAGGGCTGTTAGAGAGGGTCAGAAGGGAGCTTTGTCTTGTTTTCTTTCTTTCTTTTTCTATTTTCTTTTTTTCAACATAACACAAGCTAGTATCATTTGAGAAGGGGGAAATTCAATTGAGAAAAATTACACCATCAGACTGGCCTATAGGTGAGCCTTTGGGACTCCATCACCCCCACCCCTAGATTGATTTAGAAGGGCCCTGCTCACTGTGGGTGAAACCACCCCTGGGCACGTGGTCCTAGGTTGCAGAAGAAAGCAAACTGAGCGAGCATAGGGAACAGACCAGTAGACCTCACTCCTCTATGGCTTCTGCCTCAGTTCCTACCTCCAGCTTCCTACCCTGACTTCCCTTAGTGATGGAGTGTGAGCTCAGAATTGTAAGTTGAAACAAAGTTTCCTCCCCAAGTTGCTTTTGGCCCTGGTGTTTTATTTCAGCATTAAAAAGCAAACATGACACTCTCCAATATCAGAAAGATGCTGAGAATCCCCTTAGCTAGAGAAGGCAGGGCTGAGCTTGGAGCCCATGTAGTCCCAGCCTGGGCTAAGGAGTTTTTGGTTTGTTTGTTTGTTTGTTTGTTTCATTTCTGGTTTCTTTTTTTTTTTTCCTACTATTCCTGCATCTTCTCCTAATGTGGCGAGTGTCTGGGCAGGGAGTCCTCTATAACTAGGGCCAGAATGGATAACCACCCCCTGGAAGAGGAACTGGTGCTGGGCCTATGGTTCTTACAGCTTGGGTATGGACATCTCAAAGTTGTGCCTTCAGGAAAGGTGGGAGGGAGTCTGATTGTGTTTTGTCAGCACCAGACTCAGGAGCCATCAAAGGTAGGCACGGGAAGTCCCTGCAGCAGTTTTCCTGGTCTAGCCTCGCCGCCATAGGGCATCTCATGCCACATCGTGGGGGGTCTGTGACCAACCTGCTGCTCATGTGGAAATCTATGTTGACATGGAACACTCAGGGTGCTAGGGAAAGCCTCACTCTAAGAGCGCTGAAGGTGAAAGCAGCTGATGTCTGCCAGGCTTGTAGTCCAGGCCAGCGGCGGTACTCTCTGCGGGCTCTAGACCTTAGGTAATGCTGCCACATCTGCCCACATCTGCCCTCATCACGCCTCACACCTCAGAAAGCTGGAGCTTCACTTCTGCTCAAAGTGAACTCTCCAGTCAGGACAGGTCCTAACTTTATGCTCCTCATTTTCTGCCTGGATTGTTTCTCATAGGATAAGGAACATATGTGGAATTCAAAAATTAAATATATGCTTTTATACATCTTTGTTTCTGTCTGTACCTGGTCTAATCTGTACCAAGTCTATTCTGAGGTTCTTGGCTAATGTTTAAGTAGGACTCCTGTTTCCCTGTGAGCCTGGGGTTTGTGTGGGGTCCATCCTACCCTGAGGTGAAGCTGTCATCAGTCAGAGCAGATATTTTGTCTGTGTCCTGGCTAGTTTTATGTCAACTTGACATAGTTAGAGTAATTTTGGAACACAGAATGGCAATTGAGAAAATGCCCCCACCAGATGGGCCTGTGAGCTAGCCTGTGGTGCATTTTCTTGATCCATGATTGATGATCGAAGGCCCAGTTCAATGCATGCAGTGCCACCTGAGGGCTGGTGGTTCTGGGTTCTATAAAAAAGCAGCTGAGCAGACAGGAGCAAGCCAGTAAGCAGCAACTCTTCCATGGCCTCTGCATCAGCTCCTGCTTCCAGGTCCCTACCTTGAGCTCCTGCCTTGACTTCTCAGTGATGGACAGTGATCAGGATGTGTAAGCTGACATAAACCTCCATGTTGCTTTTGGTCATGGTGTTCCATCACAGCAATAGAAACCATAATTAAGGCAGTCCACTATTTTGTTGTGTGCAGGGGTGTGCTTATATGTGTGTGCTCGCATGTGTATCCTGTGTAAGAACCTATCCATGAGGTTCTGTGGAGGTCAGAGGTCAATGTTGGATGTCTTCCGTTGCTTTCCATCTTTTGGGGGTTGGTCTCTCAGTGAACCTGGAGCTCACTCATTGGCTAGACTGGCTGGCCAGTGAGCCTGCAGGAGCCTCCTGTCTCTGTCCCCCAACCATGTTATAGTCATGTGCCACCATGCCCAACTATTTTTATGGATTTTAATGATCCAAAATCAGGCCTTCATGCTTAATGTGGCAAACATTTTACCCACTAAGCCATCTCTCCAGCCACTGACCTCAAATTCTTGATCTTCCTGCCTCAGCCTCCTGAATGTGGGATTCCAGGCTTATATCTCCATGTTTGACTGATCCACTTTTCTTCTGGCACTGAGTAATTCTGAGTACTTCTGAATACTCATAACCTGCTTCCAAGTATTCCTGGTCCGCTTCTGGGTACTGCTGCTGAGTACTCCTGGTCTACTTCTGGGTACTGCTGCTGAGTACTCTTGATCTACTTCTAGGTACTGTTTCTGAGTACTCCTGGTCCACTTCTGGGTACCACTGTGAGTACTCCTGATCTACTTCTGGGTACTGCTTCTGGTACTCCTGGTATACTTCTGAGTACTACTGCTAAGTACTCCTGGTCTACTTCTGGGTACTGCTTCTGGTACTTCTGGTCCATTTCTGGATTTTGTTGCTGAGTACTCCTGGTCCACTTCTGGGTACCACTGTGAGTACTCCTGATCTACTTCTGGGTACTGCTTCTGGTACTCCTGGTACACTTCTGAGTACTACTGCTAAGTACTCCTGGTCTACTTCTGGGTACTGCTTCTGGTACTCCTGGTCCATTTCTGGATTTTGTTGCTGAGTACTCCTGGTCCACTTCTGGGTATTGCTTCTGGTATTCCTGGTCTACTTCTGGGTAGTACTGCTGAGTACTCTTGGTCCAGTTCTGGGTACTTCTGCTGAGTACTCCTGTTCACTTCCTACATTGGAACCCACTCAACCAGAAGGCATGTAGAGATCTAGTAGCATTCTAGGAACTAAGATCCTACAAGAGTGAGTGACTGGTCGGAGGCTACTCCATGAATTACAGGCTCTGCTGGCTATATCAGCTACCTCCTACCTTGAGGAGGATTTCCCTCCTCAAAAAGATTCACAGTATGGGGCCAGGTAGATGGTTCAGTAGGTAGTACTGAAAATGGATTTTGATTCTCAGAACCCAAGTAAAAGTATGTGTGTATATATACATGTATATATATATGCATAAATATGTATGTGTACACACATATGTTTGTGTGTGTGTGTGTGTGTGTGTGTGTGTGTATGTATGTATGTATTTGAGGCAGGGTCTTATATAGCCCAGGATGGCCTTGAATGAATGCCCTATATAGCTGAACTTATGATTCTCCTGCTTCTATCTTCCACATTTAGGTATTTAGGATGCAGCACCAAGCCCCATTTGTGTAGTGCTCGGGATGTAACCTAAGGCTTTGTGGATGCTAGACAGCCATTCTGCCAACTGAGCTACATCCTCAGCCCAAGGATCTTAATTTAAGGTTGTTGGAAAAGTTATATTGGATTCCCTGGGTGGTGCCAATAGAATCAGAAGTGACCAAGCAGGATTAGAGTCAGAGCAATCCATCTAAGGTCAAGTGGGGGTTAGATAGATATAACCGGGCTCCAGGGATCTGAACACCCTCTCAGAGCTGGAGAGGCCAGCAAATAGTGTCTGTCGGGGGCTTTGAAAGGACTCAGTACTGCAAGCATCTGAGTTCAGCATAATGAAGCTGATTCTAGGCTTCTGAGCCCCAGGATGAGAAAAGAATAAATTCATGTTGTTTTAGACTTACATTTGTAGCAATTTGTGACTCCCACTGACATGAAGATAAGCAGGTCTTTACCTGGAAAGGATCTTAGGAGACCCTGGCAGAGTCCCCTGAGGGAAGTGAGAACCAGATGCTGGTCTCTAAGTACAGAGGTTTTCATTCAGTAGGTGTGGACTGGCAGGAAGCTGTTCTTCTTTTATAGATATTATTTATTTTATGTATGTGAGTACATATGTATGTAGATGTCTTCAGACACACCAGAAGAGGGCATCGGATCCCATCACAGATGGTTGTGAGCCACCATGTGGTTGCTGGGACTTGAACTCAGGACCTCTGGAAGAGCAGTCAGTGCTCTGAACCTCTGAGCCATTTCTCCAGCGGTAGCTTTTCTTCTAACAGGCCCCTGAGATGCTGAGGCTCTGTAGCCACCACAACAAACGGTGTTGGGCTTCCAGCTTTTCCACACCCACAGCTGTTTCAGGGTCCTGTTCACACACAGACTCTGGAGTTAACTTGTTAAATTGCTGATTTACATGTTCACGGCCTAGCTCCTCTCAGAGAATGGCAGGTTCCTGGAAGCAGGACCTTGGCTTTGGTAGGGTCCCAGGTCTGAAACGGTGTCTCACTACAAAAGTCAGTGAGCACCCGCAGCCACATTGACGAATGAATCTTAGGTGCCGTTCCTTATGCCACAGATATGAATAAGCTCCCATGGGGGTGGAACGAGGTTGAAAAGAACAGAGAATGAACTGAGTCCTCAAGCCCTTCATCAGAAAAGAAGAGCAGCAAAGGTGGAGGAAGGAGAGCTCAGAGACAGCCAGGCTAGGAGGTCTGTCGGTCGGTCGGGTCGGTAGGCTGCCAGAGCGCTGAAGTCAGTCGAGGTCTCTGGAAAACCTTGGATGGGGCTCTGGGATGGCAGTTCTGTGTGGCAGACTGAATGATACCAGGTTGTAAAGATTCAGCTATGTAATTCTCACTCTCTTGAAATACTTCAATAATTTACAAAACTAATATGGGTATGTTTGAAAATATTTATGTCAAATCTGAAAAAGTGTAAAGAAACTGACATTCGAGCTGGGCGTGGTGACACATGCCTTTAATCCCAGCATTTAGGAGGCAGAGGCAGGAGGATTGTAGTGAAGCCAGACTGGTCTCCATAGTGATTTCCAGGCTAGCCAGGGCTGTCTTTAAAAATAAATCTTGGAGATGCATTGGTTTGTTCTGAGTTTCCACGGAATGAGGTGTCTGCAGTAAGACACTGGAAAGAACTTCTCTCTGCTCCACTGGAGGAAAGAATAAGAAAAAAAATAGCTGATTAGTTGGTGAGGAGAGCAAAAAAGCACTTACTGTGCTCCCCGCAGCATCCTCCCTGCACCCTCCTTACTGTGCTCCCCGCAGCATCCTCCCTGC
>JADRCH010000365.1:12771-121282 GCA_019843965.1 Rhynchomys soricoides
TCCTCCCTGCACCCTCCTTACTGTGCTCCCCGCAGCATCCTCCCTGCGCCCTCCTTACTGTGCTCCCCCAGCATCTTCCTTCGGTACCTCCGTTCTCCCACTGAGCTCCGCTGAGCCTCTACTGCCCTGCAGGTGGCGCCCTCGTGACGGCTCACACCTCTGCTTTGCTACTGCGTTCTCTGTCTCCAAACTCTCTCCAGCCTTTGGCTCCATCCAGGTTGACTTAGAAACCTCTGACTTGGTTTGAAGCGGTCCTCGGCACTTTTGCTAGGGTGAGACTTGGATGTGATGGATTAAATTCAGAGCTGACCTGCAGAGTAGAGGCCACCCCCAACACCCAAGCCCTTGATTTTTCCCTTCTATTCTAAAACAATTCAAAACCCACCAGTCCCTCTTCTTTGGACTGTTAGAACAAGAAGCAGATAAATGCTGATGGTTACTGCCACACTGAAGACACATGTGACCAGGAGTTAGGGTATCTCAGAGACAGCTCACTGCAAAGACTACTTGACTGGCATTGAATGTTACAACTGCAGATATTTCGCTTTTATAAAATACTTGCAAAACTTTAACCAATTTCAAAAAGTTAAATTGGGAATCTTAGGGTTTTT
Organism: Rhynchomys soricoides; assembly: GCA_019843965.1. Lineage (NCBI taxonomy): Eukaryota > Metazoa > Chordata > Mammalia > Rodentia > Muridae > Rhynchomys > Rhynchomys soricoides. The sequence goes on from JADRCH010000365.1 coordinate 13,383, forward strand.
TTTTTGTTTTTTTTTTTTTTTACCTCTGAGACAGGGTTTCTCTGTGTAGCCCCTGCTGTCCTGGAACTCACTCTGTAGACCAGGCTGGCCTTCAACTCAGAAATCTGCCTGCCTCTGCCTCCCGAGTGCTGGGATTAAAGGCGTTCGCCACCACTGCCCGGCAGAATCTTAGATTTAAATAATTTTTATTTCAAGTTTTGACATTTATTACAGATAATTAGAACTTTTGCCATTTCCATCAAACAGATATTTATTATTTATTTGTTTTTTGAGACAAAGTTTCTCTGTGCAGCCATGGCTGGCCTAGAACTTGCTCTGTAAACCAGGCTGAGTTCGAACTCAGAGATCTGCCTGCCTTTGTCTCCTGAATGCTGTGATCAAAGGCATGCGCCACCACATCTGGCTAAGATATGCTTTAATAATTCAGGAAAAATCATTTCCACATACCATTTCAAACAAATTTTTACAGTTGATTTAATTTCCATGATGAAAATGCATTTAAATCTTCTATTCTGAGTATAACAAATTTTATTTATTTATTTTTAAACATCATTTATTTCATGTATATGAGTACACTGTAGTTGTCTTCAGACACATCAAAAGGGCATCAGATCCCATTACAGATGGTTGTGAGCCACCATGTGGTTGCTGGGACTTGAACTCAGGACCTCTAGAAGAACAGTCAGTGCTCTTAACCACTGAGCCATTTTTCCACTCTCCAGCCCCAAATTTTATGTTTTAAAAATATGTATATACATCTGGGCTCTCTCTCTCTCTCTCTCTCTCTCTCTCTCTCTCTCTCTCTCTCTTTGTGTGTGTGTGTGTGGGTGGGTGGGTGGGTGGGTGTGCCTGTGGAGGCAGGAGAACAACTCTTAGGAATTAGCTATCTTCTTCCACCGTGCAGAGGCAGGCTCTCTCTTATTTCCACTGCAGAGTAGCCCAGACCAGGTGGCCAGTCGGCTTCCAGGCAGTCTTCTTGTTTCCACCCCCACCCCACTGTGGGTGCTAGGATTATAGATGGACACCGCCACATCTAGCTTTTTAAAAAAATCACTTATTTTGTGTATATGAACTTTTCAGCTGTATTATGATCTGAACACCACTCATGTGTCTGGTACCCACGGAGGTCAGAAGAGGGCATCAGATGCCCTGGATCTGGGGTTACAGGTGGTTGTGAGTACCAAACATGGGCCCTCTGTGGGAGCAGCTAGTGTTCTTAATCATGGACTCATCTCTTCGGCCCTGCACCTTGTTGGTGTATTTGTTTTTAGCTCTTTTATTGGGTTCTTATACCTCTGTTCCACCATTTATTCCACTCTGATCCCCTGCAATCTCCCAACAAGAGGGAAAGGAAGAAGGCTAGAGGGCAAAGGGGGTGTTGACCTCTTTAGACGACTTCCTGCTGGTTAGGGGCATTGAGTTCCTTAGGGCAAATTCAATCTTCTTCATCAGAATATCTCCAACTTCTTCTCATCAAACTGCAACAAGAGCAACTGGGAGCAGCAGCAGCAGCAGCAACCCCGGGGCCCTCTCGGGGCTCTTCCATTACAGCCTCTCCAGATCTACCCACGACCACCATTAAACTATCTGCAGCTGGCAAAGATCACACTCCTGCTAGTGCACGAGGCAGATCATAAAAACCTGCCGTGATGCAGCCTCTTATCCCACACCTGGGATTGAAACAAAAACATTCACATAACTTGATTTATAAAGAAACCAAAAATTATCACTACAGCACCTACCTTTCATTTTTAATGAGTTCTAGGGATGAAACGTAGGTTGTCAAGCTTGTTTGCCAAACACTTTTACCAGCTGAACTATCTCGCTGGCCCCACTAGTAAGTATTTTCTGACTCTTTGGATCATTGAAAATGAGTACAAATAGAGATCATGAGGGAAGGGCAATTATGAAAGTTCAGGGACTGAAGCAGAGGCCACGGAGAAAGGTCATTTACTGCATGCTTCTCTGGCTGTCTCTCTTACCAGCCCAAGTCCAGTGACCTAGGAACAGAGCCGCCCACAGTGGGCAGTTGAGCCCTCCCACATCAATTAGCGGTCAAGAAAATACACTTTGATCTGAATAGTTCCTCAGGTGAAAATCCTCCTTCCCGGATGACTCTAGGCGGATGGAACTCACTGCTGAGGCTTAGCATGACAAACATATGCTAGCCTCCCTGGGCTGAACTGACACACGCATCGTCCAACATGGAATGCTTTATAACCACTCTCAGAACAGCTCAAGGTTCCAATTAATGAGAGTTACTATATTGCTTATTTCCACTGAAATTGTATGTCTTTAAAATAATTATTTGTGTGTGTGTGTGTGCGCGTGCACGCACGCACGTAAAGGTCAGAGGACAACTTGTAGAATTCAATTTTCTCTTTACACCATGTGGGTCTCAAGGGTCTAGCTCAGATCCTTGGTCTTGACCAGAGTACCTTTCTGCTGAGCCATCTTACCAGCCCAAATGTGTATCTTTTGGTCAACATCAGCCCAGCTACCTAGCCCCTGGCAGCCACCATGCTAATCTCAACATCTACATCCAAAGCAACTTTCTTAGAACCCACAGATGAGGGAGCTCAGGTGGCAGCTACCATTTGTTGCTCTGACTTCTTCCATGTGACATAATGACCTCCTGGGCCACTTAAGTTTCAACGCTGTTGCCACTGGATAAACAGCAGAATTCTATCCTGTTTTATTTTCATGGTGAGATAAAATTATGTACATGGATTGTATCTTTTAAAAACTTATTTATTTGTTTATTTATTTATTTATTTATTTATTTATGAGACAGGCATTTCAAGGAGCCCAAGATGGCCTTGAACTTCTGGACCTTCTGTCCCATTTCCTAAATCCTAGGATTATAGGCCTGCTTCCATGCTGCTGTCCAGGACTGTTTAAATGAGAGTCCTAAGAGAGGACCACCACGCAGATGCACTGCTCCTTCCAGGCCTTTAGACACCAGCTTCTCCTGGCCTTCCCTGCTTTCCAAGAACTGCTGGTCCAGCTTGATCTGGTGGGCTGGCAGGTGCCTGTTGTCATATTTCACATCACAAGACAGAGACCATGTGTCCCCGTTTGCTTTCTGTGACAAACACTATGACCCAAACCAACATGGGATTGGAAGGCTTGACTTCAGTTTATACTTCCAAGGGGCAGTTCATCACCGAGGGTAGGTTCCTGTGCAGGCTCACAGTCAGATGTCTTTCATATTCCTCCACCCCCCCCTCCTGCCCAGGACCACTGTCCAGGGATGATGACGGCACTGCCCACAGTGGGCTGGGCCCTCCCACGTCAATCATTCAGTCCCAAGGAATCTGCCTCATAGACTTACCTACAGGCCAACCCAATGCAGGCATTTCCTCAGTTGAAGTTCCCTTCTCCCAGGTGACACTAGCTAATATCAAGACATCATCCCCCTCCTCTGCACCCCACAGCTGCCCCAAAAGTGTCAAAAGGACTCCTCATAACTTAAGACTTCAAACAACGAGATCAGCTAGAACAGAAGACAGCATTTCCATGTTCTCACTTGATGGGCCTCTCCCTCCTCAGGACATTCCCAGGACTCAGTAAGTGCTCAGCTCAGAGTGTCTTCTGCTCCCCTTCTCTCCTGTGCATCCTCTTGCTGTATATCAAAAGTTTAACTCACATTCTCTTCATACTTTAGTCTCAGAAAAAGTTATAGACTTTTACTGACTTTTTTTTTTTTTTTAACCTCTGAGACAGGGTTTCACTGTGTAGCCCCGGCTGTCCTGGAACTCACTCTGTAGACCAGGCTGGCTTCGAACTCAGAAATCCCCCTCCTGTGCCTCCCAAGTGCTGGAATTGTACATGTGTGCCACCACTGCCCAGCAAGCAACAGACTCTTAAAGTCTTTTAACAAGTATAAGGAGAAACAAATGGCTGCACTAGAGAGGCTGTATCTGCCAGATCTCATGAAAGAATCAAATGTTCTTGAGAGAATTGAGATGACCCCAGAAGATGAACAGGGTAGAAATACAGGCAACAAAACAAAACAAAACCAACAAAACCAGCCACTGCAGAAACTGTTATAAGTGAGGATTTGATATTGACAAACATCAACCCACGAGACAAATCTCTGCTATAAAATTTAAGGGGAAAAGAACTAGTTTCTGATGAAAATAGTTTCGGTCAACTGGAAATGAAGAAAGGAAAGCATTGGAAATAGTTTAACTGGGGTTTATAGGAAATTGATCAAAGAATTAAACTGACTTAATAGAGTCCATTCCGGAAAGTGCTTTCCCAAAGACCATTCATCAACAGCAGAGTACATCCAGTCCTGAGTTTGGGTCCCTGTAGGCTACTCTATGGATTTTTACAGAAAAACCAGATCTGCTTTGCAGTGGAGTTGCACCCAGGACAAGAAGAGAGGGAGGGAAAGAGAGGGTAGGCAGGGTCTTTGATTATCAGGTGACAGTCTATGTGCATCAGCTACTGCCACCATCACCACCACCATCACCAAGACAAGGTCCTCTTATGTCTTCCAGTCTGGTCCCTAGCTCCTGGGCTCTGCATCCCAAGTACCTGGGGCTCCATCACCACACTTGGATTTCATAATTTTCAATATGTTATTATCCTTCCTTCCTTCCTTTTCTGTGGAAAGTGGATAAACTCCTGAGTGAATGTGTATTGCTGATATGAACAAGACCATGCCAAAGGTATGGGTGCCTCAGACCCATGGGATTGGCAAGGCCTTTCCCTTGCTGAGTATGGACATTGACAGTGTGGGCAGACAGTACCAACCATCCTCCTGATGGGACAGCCTGGGGCTGCTCCCCCACAGAGACCCCTGATGAGATTAGCTACCTGACTTCTCATAAAGCTGTCTGCCATAAATGCTGAGCATACCTCCCACCTGATCCTAGCTTTTTTTTTTTTTGTGGGTGTCTGTTCTCTCTCTCTCTCTCTCTCTCTCTCTCTCTCTCTCTCTCTCTTTCTCTCGTATTTATTTATATATTTTATTTACCTATTACAGATGGTTGTGAGTCACGTGTGCTTGCTGGGAATTGAACACAGGACCTCTGGAAGAGCAGCCAGTGCTCTCAACCGCTGAGCCATCCCAACCTTTGTCATTTCTTTACTCCCCATCACCCCAGTGAGGTCAATCCCAACACCATGAAGATCGTGATACATTCCCATGGTGCAGAGGGAACCCAGCCTTATGAATGCTAGGCTAGCAACACTCCACAGCTGAGCCATACCCCTGACTCATATCATTGTATTCATTTTAAAGAACACATTTCCCAGGGCTCATAAAAGGTACTATGGGTTCCAGGCACTGAGGATGAATTGGACTTGTAGGGTTTCAGGTAAGGGGGAATGGGAATGTCTGGATGGATGTGGTGGTAGGGTGGTGGGAGAGACAGAAACGCATCTGCATTGTCTTATGGAAGGTGCTGAAGTGTCTTAACCCAGCTCACCCTCATGTGGATGCCCTGATCTTCCCAGAGCCTGACTTTCCACTCCCATCTCTACCCTGAGTCTTCCAACTTAAGAATCTCTGTTATGTTCTTATAATCTTTTTTTTTTTTTTTTTTTTGGTTTTTCAAGACAGGGTTTTTCTGTGTAGCTCTGGCTGTCCTGGAACTCACTCTGTAGACCAGGCTGGCCTTGAACTCAGAAATCCACCTGTCTCTGCCTCCTGAGTGCTGGGATTAAAGGTGTGCACCACCACTGCCCGGCCATATTCTTGCAATCTTAAGAGCCCATCTAAAACAAACACCTAGTCCCACTGTGCCTTGGAAGCCTTCCTAGAGCAAACTAGCATCCTGTTAGTGAACCCAGCTGCAGTGTGAGCCAATTGGGAGAGTGCATGCATCAGCATCCTGGGCTCAGCACCAAGCTAGGTAGTGCCAAGAGTGGGCTGTTCTCTTCAGTCTTCACACCAGCTAAGACCCATCTGCATGCCCACACTGAGTGCCGACTGCAGGTCAGACCCCATGTCTCTGACCCTGAGAGCCCACAGGATGAACCAAGTCATAGCTTGGCCCTAAGAGAGCTCAGCCAGGCCCAGACTCAGAGTTTCAGCATCATTGTAATCTTTCACTGTAGTGGCTGTCCAGTGCTCTCTGGAATGTTCTGAAGAGTTCTTGACCTCTATGTACTCCATGACACTAGCCTTCCCCCTCTTCAAAATATGACAATTAAAAAAAAAAAAAAAGGTGGGGCTGAAGAGGTGGCTCAGCAGTTAAGAGTACTGACTGCTCTTTCAGAGGTCCTGAGTTCAATTCCCAGCAACCACATGGTGGCTCACAACCATCTGTAATGGGATCTAATGCCCTCTTCTGGTGTGTCTGAAGACAGCAACAGTGTACCCACATACATGAAATAAAAAACAAACAAACAAACAAACAAAGGTCTTTAGACATTACCAGAGCTCCCCAAGAGGCCAAATGGCCCCCAGTGAGAGCCACTGACTTGAGAACGAGAGTTCTGGTAATCATATCAGAGAAGACTCCGGAAGACTGGTTCAGACATTGAGGGGCTCCACTCATGCACCCACAGCTTGTAACCAAAGGGTAGAGGGCCGTGGGTGCAGCTGTAGGTGTGGGCTATCAGGTGTGCAGTGTAGACAGAAGTGCCACTGAACTCAAGCCTGGAGCTGAGCCGACCCTTGAGATCATGGAGGGTGGGAACACAGAGAACTCATGCCAATTGAGGCTCAGTCCCGTGGGAGTGACAAGTGGGGCAGGAGGCAGAGAACAGAAGGTCAGGGTAAATGTCCATCAAAGTTGAACATTGCGCAGGTTCCTCACTAGTCAAATCTACCCTTGAATATCTATTTTATCTATTTAGTAGTAATTTATTTATAATAATAATAATTATTATTATTATATTGTTTCAAGGCACGCTCAGGTAGCTTCAAACTATGTATCCATGGATGATTTTGACCCCTGACTCTCCTGCCTCCACTTCCTGGGTACTGGGATTTTAAGTATATTCCACCACTCTGCCCACAAAGCTTCACCCTCAGCCCTTAGTTTTGCCTTTTGAGGCAGGGTTCTACTCTGAGTCACCTGTGCTGGAACTGACAGCCTCAGCCTAGCCCTCACTCATGTGGACAGTTATAGCTTCTTCAGCCTGAGTGCCTATTGTGCCCACCGTTGCTGGCCTCATACATCCTCCTGTCTCAGTCTCCTCAGTGCTGGGACTACAGGTGTAAGGTACTGTACTTGACTAGAAGTAATTTAATTTTTGAAACAATTTTTAATGCTTCCTACTTGCCATAACCTAGCCCCCACTCCTATCACTTACTGACCCAGGTTTCTGAAGGCTTCTGGGTATATGGGGTTGTGGGTGGTCTTCTTTGTCTCCTCCTCCTCCTCTTCCTCCTTTCTGCCTCTGTGTGTATATGTATGTGTGTATATGTGTGTGCATATATGTGTGTGTATGTATATGTGTTATGTATGTATGTGTATGTGTATGAATGTGTGTGTATGTGTGTGTATATGTGTGTATGTATGTGTGTATGTGTTCCCTGTAGGCTCATGCTTACAGGGACCAAAGGGTTAACTTCTGGTATTATTCCTCAAGATACTGTCCACCTTGTTTTTTGAGACAGAATTTGGGGGTTCACCAAGTAGTTTAGGTTGTCTGGATAGTGGGTCCTGTACATCCTCCTGTCTCAGCCTCCCTTTTCTGATATTACAAGGGAATAGAACTCAGCACCTCATTTGTGCAAGACACACACTTTACAAGCTGAGCTATTCCTAGGCCCCAAGTTTGTATTTTAAATATGAAGAGTATAGTGTTTTTTCTTTTAGATTTATTTAATTTTGTGTGTATGAGTGGTTTATCTGCATATATGTAAACGTATGATGTCTGTGGAGGCCAGAACATTGTATCCTCTGGAGCTGGAGTTGCAAATGGTTGTGAGCCACATGTCAGTGCTGGGATTCGAACCCTGGTCTTCTGCAGGAACAAGTCTCTTAGTGGTTGAGCCCTTCCAGCCCTGAATATAATGGCCTTATACTTGGGTTTGTGAACCCTTCCAGACATCTAGCTGAAAGCACTGAAAGCCCTAACCTGGGCAGGGACAGGAGGTCCCTGAGAATTCTCTCTGGGTACTTTTTTGGCAAAGGTCCCTAGGATCCACAGAGTTCTCCTGGAGGCTGACCGTGCCTCGCTGCCAGAGGCTGTCTGTCTGGAGCAGAGGTCTCTGTGGAGGTCTGGAGGAATCTGCGCCATCAGCAGAGGACAACCTTTTCCTCACAGTCTATTTAAGTTCAATTAGTTATTTGGAAAAATTAATTCACCGTGAGATCTGCTTACAGCGCAGGCAGGTGCCGGGCTGTCACTGGAGGACTGGGCACATTGATTAGAAGTGGCTGCTCCAACTGAGTGACTGTGACCCAGACAGAAAGCCTTCAGCAAACGATTTCTTCCATCTATTCAGAGACTACTCTTGAGGAGAAAGAGCCAAAGAGGGAGACAGGAATAGCAACCTAGCAGAGGAGCCCATCAGGGAGACCTTAGGGCCAGGCCTCATTCACTCTCACCTCTGCCGTGACCCAGGACCCACTCATTACCTCTTCTCCTAATGCTTCCAAGAGGCCCTGGTTGTGCTGTGGGTACCAAAACCAGACGATGAGGAGAACTTACAAAGCAGCTTATGGTTTACCCTCCAGGGCACAGTCTGATTCAGGAGATGAGGAAGAAGAGGAACTGAGGGAAAGGGGCAGGCAAAGATCAAGATTGCCACCTTCACACCAGAACCCCGCTTTCACAACCAAGATGTGCAAATTCTTCTTTGGAACCCAAGATCAATCAGGTTGCTATGAGTGGGTTCAGTATCTTTTGGATGGATCCGTGTGGGTACTGGAAAGGTCAGACTGAGTTGGGCTCAGATGAACACCTCTGAAATTCTAGCCCTTGGGTTGTAGAGGCAGAAGGATTAGGAGTTCAAAGTCATCCTTAGCTAGACAGTGAGTTGGAAGCTAACCTGAGCTACATGACAAACAAAAGGAGGAGGGGAGAGGGAGCAGGAGGGACAGAAGCAAGCAAAGGATCAGGCTAACCCAGACTGGTTTGTGAGTTCCCTGACAATCCATCTGGCTTCTTCCTGCAGGTGTTCACCAGGCTTGCAGAGGGCTCTGCATTCCCAGAAGGCTATGCACCCCGGGGTTCACTCTACTCCATGACTATGACTGAATAGTCACCAGCAAACTGTGTAAACTCGGGGGTGGGGTGGGGGAGGGTAACAGACAGGTTTGAAGGGATACGAGAAGCAGCAGCTTTGAGGCAGTGTTAGTCTGATGGAGGCTTAGCCTCTCCCCTGGGTGACACCCTAGTCTGACAGAGAGACAGGACTCCTTGAAAAGAGGAAAGTGGCTCATAACACCTTAGGAACAGAGAGAACAGGAGCAGACAGCTACCCTGCCCAGTGTGGTTATGGGTGTGAGCTCAGAAGCGACCCAGAACTGTTAGCCATAAGGAGGGAAAGGAGACTCAGTCCCTTGTCCTCTCCTTCAGAGCCAGGCCTGAGGCTGACAGGACAAGCTGAGAGACAAGATGCACCCTAGGAGCCCAACCTCCCGGGCTCATTTCTAGATTGAAACAGACGTGAAAGCAGCACTGTTAGCCCAGAGCCCCAGGGCCTCGCCCTTCTCCGGGACTGTATGGATCTGTATGGCTCCCGCTCCCAGGACGAAGTACAGTATAAGGAAGGACTGTAGAAAGAACACAGCAGGCAGATGCTGTGCAGGTGCCCTCACTCCAACTCTAACTTGAATTCGTAACTTTTTATACTTTCCCTCTCCGTAGGGCTGGGAGCTAAACCTAAAACATCATGCATACTGGACCAGTCCCATGGAGACAGTGCCCCCTGCAGGAGCCAGGGAAGCAAGGCGCGCCTCCTGTTCATCTTGACTTGCTGTGCAGATGGAAGGTGGGAGTTTGTTTGGGGTTTCCCACTGTAGTCAACTCAGTTCCAGAGAATTTATATCCCAGATGTTAAAAATGATACAGGCATCAAATTCAAATTGTGCAGTTTGCTACATATTTGTTTATAGACAAGACTTCAGCCTCATCAGCTTCAAGTCACCCCGGGGAGTTACTGTCCTCTCTAGGTCTAAAAGCAATAGACACCAGGGTTTCTAGATACTAGAAATAGCTCTGTGTGTGTGTGTGTGTGTGTGGGTGTGTGTGTGGGTGTCAGAGGTTGACTCACTCTCTCTCTCTTCACTCTGCGCTCTCTTTTAGAGAGAGGGTCTTATGGTTAAGAGCATTTGATAATTTGTAAAGGACCTGGGTTCAATTCTTCCCCCACACGGCTGTTTAAAACAATCTATAACTCTTGTTCCTGGGGATCTGGTGCCCTTTCCAAGTTTCAGTGTGCATGTGATGCATAGACACATACATGCAGGTAAACACTGATACATATAAAATAAGGATAAACAATTATATTTTTTAAAGTAAATAAATAACACGGTCAGAGTCTTCCACTGAACCTTTAGCTTAACAATTTGGCTAGGCTGGCTGGCCTCAAGAATCCACCTGTCTCTGCCTCTCCAGCAAATTACAGGCGCACACCACCACCTCCGGCTTTATCTGGGATTCATATCCAGATCCGCATGCTTTCCCAGCAAGCCTTTACCAACTTAGTCATCTCTCTAACTCAGTGGTTCTCAGCCTTCTTGATGCTGTGACCCTTTAATGGAGTTCCTCATGTTGTGGTGACCCCCAACCATAAAATTATTTTCATTGCTGTTTCATACCTCTAATTTTGCTATTGTTATGCATCATAATGTAAATATCTGATATTCAGATCTCTGAGATGTGGCCTCCGAAGGGGGCCAAAGCTGTCCTCCTTCAGTTTTATCCTGGAGCAAAATCTCAGGCAGGCACCAGCTCCTCCAACTGGTTCTCAGCTGCCATGAGCCCTGGACTACCTAACAACACCTGCCTAAACTTTTGCCTCCCATGGGAGCTGCTGGTTCTATCCCTCACGGTCCTTTTCTCTGCCTGTTGACTGTTGTTACTCCTTCTTAATGACTTTTCGAAGTCCTATCATTTTGCAAAAATCCTTCGACTCCTGGAGATTAGCAACTTTGAGTGGCTGCTCCTTAACATTCAGGAAGTGCAATTTACATATGGGAATGATCGATCACTTGCTCCAGATGGTAAATGTATTTCTCTTCACCAGAAATGGAGCAGCAAACATTCAAATTCATCACCAACACAACATTTAAATGTACATCCATTTCAACCTGACATCCTTAATGGGCTGGTAAAATGGAGATCAGTGTTTTATCCCTAGATTGTTGACTGTTTTAAACAGTTTATAAAATGAGAACTTGGGATTAAAAATTGTTATTAAAGGCAGGCGTGGTGGCGTGTGCCATTAATCTCAGCACTCAGGCAGCAGAGGAAAGGTTGATTTCTGTGAGTTCAGGGCCAGCCTGGTCAGCATACTGAGTTCCAATCCTGCCAGGGCAATATAGCGAGGCCCTGTCCAAAAGTTGTCAAACAGCAAACCCCCTACAAAACACTGTCATTAAGAAAGAAATTCCACTGTCTACTAGATTGCTGTGAACAAGAGTCACATACAGATTACCATGTTGGCCAGGGTAACCAAAGTGCCAGGCTGGACTAGTTTTTGCAGGACAGTGCACACAGGTGCATGTGGAATTTATCAATGACACCAGTGGCTCCAATATCTGCATTGTGAAAGGCCCTATGCAAGAGGGTGATATGCCTACTCTTCTGGGGTCAGAAAGAGAAAGGCTTAGGGGCTGTGCCGACCTTGCTGCTGGGTCCTGGATATCCACCAGTTGGCCCATGAGGTGACCTACCACTATTAAAGCATTTGTATTGTATGTTAAAGAAAAATGAAAAAACAGCCTATTTGCAATTTTCAAGTACTTATCTAGGTCCTGTGCATGCGTGCGTGCGTGTTTGTGTGTCTACACATGCACCTGAAATTATGTGTAAAAGCCAGATACTGGTGTCTTCTTCGATAACTTCCAACCTTAGTTTAGAATCAGGGTCTTTCACTGAACCTGGAGTTGGATGATTGTCTAGACTGGATGGACAGGGAGCCCCAGGGATGATCCTGCCTCTGCCTCCCCAGTATTGGGAGAAGAGACAGGGACCACTGTGTCCAGCTTATTACATGCATGCTGGGATATGAACTTAGGTCTTCATACTTGCATTGTAAACGCTTTACTGAATGAGTCATCTCTCCAAACCCTCTATGGCTTTAGGGGTATCTCTAAATCCTGTACTCAAAATAAAAATGTAGTTTATGTTAGCATATTTTAAAAATTCTTTTAAAAATATTTAGTTTTAATTTGTGTGTGTATGCTGTGTGTGTGGGGATGCCCTTGAAAGCCAGAGGTGTGGGATCCTCTTGATCTGGAGTCACAGGAGGTACTGAGCTACCTGACATGCATGCAGGGAATTCTTCTGAAAGAGTAATTAACATTCACTCTTAGCCAGGGAGCCACTTCTCCAGCCCTAAAATTCTTTGTAAAAACATTCCTCTTAGTAGAGTTACCTATTGTGTTTTACCCACATCTATGTAAGCACACCACTTGTGTGTATAAGAATCCCTAGAACTGGAATTAGAGAAGGCTATGAGGCACCATGTGGGTGCTGGGAATTGAACTTGGGTCCTCTGCAAGAGCAAGAAGTGCTCTTAACTGTTGAGTTTTCTCTCCAGTACAACATGTTTAAATTAGGTGCACATGTGTGTCTGAGCATGTGTAAGTATGTGTAAGTGCAGTGCCTTCGGTGGTCAGAAGAGGGTATCAGATCCCCGAGAGCTGGAATCAGAGGTGTTTGCCAGCTGCCTGCCGTGTGTGCTTGGAACTGAACTCAGGTCCTTTGCAAGAGCACTGTGGACTCTTGACCACTGAGCCATCTCTTCGGTTTCTGATGGTACAATTTAAAAATGTCACTTTTGCATTGTCAGTTTACAAACAAAACAACCTTCTTAAGAACAGTGTGTAGTCTCTGGACAGTACTATGAGAGAATTAAAACTCACAGGATCAAAGACAAAGTTCCTGATGAGGTAGTGAGCCATGCAGTTTTGCTGTCTGAGCTCTAAGTAAAAATCTCTGCCCCCATTCAGACACTGACCCCCCCCCCATTGCCATCCACTGTAGAAGTCCATTCTATTTCCCCTGCACAGTGAGAGTCATGCCCCTCCCCATCAATTAGCTTCTCTGGGGTCTGTGGATTATAGCATGGTTACTATCTACTTATGAGTGAGTACATACCATGTTTGTGTTTCTAGGTCTGGGTTACCACACTCAGGATGATCTTTTCTCTTTTTTTCTTTTTTCTTTCTTTTTTTTAATTTGTTATCTTTTAGGATGATCTTTTCTAGTTCTATCCATCTGCCTACAAATCTCATGATATCATTGTCTTTTTTTTTCTTTTTTAAAGCTGAATAATACTTCATTGTGTAGATGTACTACATTTTCTTCATCTATTCTTTGGTTGATGAACTTCTAGGTTGTTTCCAGTTTCTGGCTATTACAAAGCTTCTATGAACATAGTTGAGCAAGTGTTCTTGTGGTTGGTGAAGCATTCTTTGCCAGGAATGATATAGCTGAGTCTTGAGGTAGATCAATTCCCAATTTTCTGAGAAACTGCCATATTGACTTCCAAAGTGTTGGGGGATGGGAACAGGAGGGATCGGGTATGGGGAGGGTGGAGGTAGATAGCACTGGGAGAGACAACTGGAATCAGGGTTGGGGGGCATCTCTGGGACAAGCTATAAACCTAGTGCAATGGAAACTCCCAGAAATCTATGAGGGTCACCCTAAGACTCCTAGCAATGGGAGATAGAGCCTGAACTGGCCAAATCCTGTAAGCAGGCAAGACTTCTAGCGGAGGGACTGGGACACCAACCCAGCTACCAAACCTTAGATTTACAATTTGTCCTGCCTAGAAGACTTGCTGGGGTAAAGGTGGTGCAGAAATTGTGCAAGTAGCCAACCAATGACTGGTCCAGCTTGAGACCCACGCCAAGAGTGGGAGCACACCCTGATACTGCCTGGAGGGCCAAGAACCTGAGGCTGGAAAGTCTACAGATGTAGGATAGAGCCAAACACGACTGGTAAAAGAAAAAAAAAAAAGTCAATGAAATGATGCCTAATGATATTCCACAGCCAAATTGTCATCAGAGAGGCTTTATCCAGTAACTGATGGAAAAAGAAGCAGAGATCCAGGCAGAGCCTGGGGGATCCTGCATTAGAGGAAGAAGGATTTGTAGGAGTCAGAGGGGTCAAGGAAACCACAATAAAACCCACAGAATCAACTAACCTGGACTCATAGGGGCTCACATAGACTGAACTGCCAATCAGGGAGCCTGCATGAGACTGACCTAGGCCATCTGCATTCATGTTACAGTGATGTAGCTTGGTCTTCTTGTGGGATTCCTAGCAGTGGGAGCTGGAGCTGCCTCCCACTCTCTTGCCTGCCTTTGGGACACTTTCCTCCTATTGCATTGCCTCATCTAGCCTTAATAGGAAAGGAAGTGCCTCCTCTTGCAGCAACTTGATATACCATTGCTGGTTGATATCCATGGGAAAGCTGCCCTTTTCTGAAGAGAAAGGGAGGAGTTGGGGGGAGGGGTGGATTGGAGGGAAGGACTGGAAGGAGAGGAGGGAGGGGGAACTTTGGTCTGGATGTAAAAAAAAAAAAAAAATCTCTGCTGCATTTGTGTTCTCTAAGCACCTAGTTGGGACTTTCTGTGGTTACCAAATGATCATTCTGTGTTCTGTGTGAAGAGTGGTTCTTATAGGTTGAATTGTGACATCTTGCCCCTAAATTGGCATGTTGAAGTCTTAAGCCTCAATGTATCAAAATATGACTGTATGTGATGCCACATATAAAAACAGGGTCATAGGAATAGTCCTTAATCCAGTGGGACTAGTCTCCTTATGAGATTGGGATGTGGACAACATAGATAGAAAACCATAGGAGGACACAGGAATAAGACAGAACGAAGGAAAGGCAACCTCAAAGAAACTGACCCTACCTACAACTTGATTTTATAGAGTTCTCATTTCTGGAGTTGAGAATATGAATTTCTGCTGCTTAAGCTACCCTGGCCTGTGGTATTTTGTTACAGCAGCCCTAGTGGATGAAGAAATGTACGTTTGCAGACCACTTCAACAGTGGAGGCACTACTATTCATGAGGTCTCAACTGTTGTAAGAAACCCAATCTAGCCAACACCAGCACACAGGGGATGATGTAAAGACACACATGGAACCCGAGTGGAAGCCCACTGCTCTCTGAATGCACTGGATCCAGGACTTGGAGCCCTGCCAAGATTGGTTTTCCATCTTTGCTTTTCTTTTTAGTCTAAAAGTTTTAATTCAATTTTGGATTCTTGCTGGAGAGACTGAATGGTCTAGCTCGGAAGAGCTCTTCAGGTATCAAGACCTCTGTGGTTTGGAGGACCTGCACCCCAAGGGCGATGAAGAAATGAGTATGAGATTCATTGTCAACTCTTAATTTTGTCACACACTGCAAAATCAAAGCAAGAGCAGTCCATGATCTACTTTGGTCTAAGACTGCAACTGTTTCTCAAGTAAGGTGGAAGACAAGGGACAGCTCTAAGAGAGAGGAATAGCTGAGACCTGCATGGCCACTGAAAGCTAACAGCTGACTGGTGATCAACTGGAGTCCAGCATAGATTTGTGTGTGGAATTTAGTAAAATGAAGCCACAGAGAGTAAGAGGCAGTGCTGACCATTCTAGAGAGGCGAGTACAGAAAGATAACAGGCAGCATGGAACTCCCAGCTGTAACCTGGAAGGCAAGCTCACACCCAGCTGGGGTTTGAGTGTTTGCTCAAGTTGCCCCTTCCCTACTTCCACTTGTCCTCACCCCAGAGCCCCGACATGGGCTTCAGTTCCTGACTGAGTACAGTAGAGCACTTATTTTCTGAACCTGTCCGGTGTACTCTGGTTCCCTGCCTTCAGAGTCAACAAGAAATACTGGTCAAATACTTGCTGGGTTTGCATAATCACAAACTAAGCAGAAAAAGAAGAGAAACGTCCAAGTGTATTTCTTTTTGAGATAAAAACTTTATTTTACATTTTATAAAGCAGCTTTACATGAAGCACAAACAACCCATTTAACTTTGTATAGAAACAAAATACCTTTCCATTTGAAAAATCAAGTTTTGCTGTATATAAAACTAACATGTGCACATTGTGCTTGAACTGCACGGCTGTACAGCTGTACAGAGGACACCCTCCAGAAGGGCATCCGGTAAACACATTATTGCATATCTGACACATGGCATATACCCCACATGTACAATGAAGAAGCAAGGAAACAATTACAAGAACAAACCAGCAGCTTTTGGTAAGAGTCTGTACACCAACAAAGACAGAGGCCCACCACATCTGGAGAGTGCTGTGACATTTCTGCACTTGCTCACAGATGCCGTGTGGCTCTTAGATGAAGCCGTTATATACAGTAACTCCTAAAGGGTCAAACCTGCCCTTTGCTAGAAACTTTTGGCTGTTTTACTACTGAAATGGCAACATATTCAACATGGAAGCTAACTCAGATAAGTGAACCAAACCAATAGCTTTAAAGAAAAAAAAATTAAAGAATCAAAACAAAAATTTAAAATACCCTCCCCATTCTCTCTGTACTCAAGATAAGTAAACATTTACATGATTTAAAAACCTAGGGAATTTTGTGGTTTTCTGGAGGCAGAAATGCATGGGTCCCAGGCAGTGCTCCTCCACACATGCCCGGTTCTTCCAGCTGTAGAACATGCTGTGGATCCCGCCTCACAGGCACACTTCCTGCACACCCCGAGTCTCATTTTGTTAACCTCCAGGTGACACAGAGGCATTCTCATGTCTGACAAGCCAAGCACTGACAGTGCTGTCACAGGCTCAGTGTGACCTCTTAGGGAATTCTGGGATCACAAGACAAGTCAAGGAGCTGTTGCCATATGGAAGGCAGTGGAAAAGCAACAGCAGTGAATTGCCATTTCTACATCAAAACCAAAACCAAATAAAACAAAACAACTTTCCCTCTTCAGTAGAAAAGGACAACCACATTGGTAAGGCACTGGTGTTTGTCACAAAATCAGTTCCAGGATGATTTCACTGACTCCTCTCATCTGAAGACCAGTATGCAAACAGAAAGCAGAAGTTGGGACCACTCCAGTAACAAATCTGATAGTGAACAGTGTTTTAAACATAGGTACTGAAAATAAAAAAGGGAATCTTCATTTTTATTGCTGAGACAAAATGTGCATGTTCAGATGTTGCTGAAACACCTAGTGTATGAGACCCACAGAGGTAAAAGCTGGGGAACCTCATGACCACACTAATTACGTTGTAGGCTGAAGTAGGGTGTGATCACAGAAACTGGGAGTCTACGCTTATTTTTCAATGGTTTAACATTGTTTTCAGTACAGATCTTCTTTCTTCCCTCCTTTGATGCTGATATAGTTTACATATGTATCAGTGTGTGTGTGTGTGTGTGTGCGCGCGCTCGCACTCATGCGTACATGCACAGGCACGTGTATGTGTGCGTGCATTCCAGTTTCAACAGCACTTCTTAGCTGAAGTCAACAGAAGTACAATGCATGGGCAAATCATCCACCTCATCTTAAACATGCATCTGGTCAACAGCATGGATAACTCCACTGTCTGTCTCTAGAAAGTCTGAGGCTCATGTTACCCAACTGTCTCCATATTATCACACTCTAAACAAAAACCAGAGCAAAACCAATCCCTGTTGCTTTTACCTAATGCCTGAAGCCTCACAGCAAACACTGGCCATGGCAAGAGGACTCTGAAACTCACTTATAGACCTGATGGCACACAGACAGTAGACATAGCAGCATCCCTTCTGTTTCAATGCTGGAATCATTCAAAATAAAGCTTCAGAGAAACAGTTAGGACAAAAATGATGACATGAAAAGCAATGGCGACAAACCAGGCAGGAGAAACTTTACTGTGACTCCTGGACATGACCTCTAACCCAGTACTTCTCTTTTAAGGAGAAAGTACCAATGGTCAGTTTCAAATCATTAACTCTGTCACAAGTTTAGGCTTATAACTAACATTCTGGGTAATGACCTCTCAATGGACAGAACTACTAAAGAACAGTATGACATGAAGTGCAGCCTTCTAGATAGTGACACAGACATACTGCACTGGAGCAGAGGTGGAGAAGATGATTATCAAACTTTTACTGAGTGTAGACCAAGTTTCATAAAACACAGCATATCTGTAATTTCTTGTGCAGTCAACAAGTTTCATTTTAGTTGTGCTTATGTATGTGACCGTGAAACCTGAACATGGGCTGTGTTTAGATATACAGACTTCAAGAGAACCATAATTCAAAATATTTTCCATATATAATTGAACAAACACAACAAATGATCACTCCCTCTCAAGAAATAAATCTACAGGAAAGAAACACTTTTAAAAAAACAGTCCACAATCCAGGCTATACGCACATGTTTACTGCAGTACAGCACACTGATTTCTAAAAGCCTGCTTTCAGTATAAATATAAATAATCACATTTTAAAAGCACTCCATACTAAGTTTTAGGTAAGTGCTGGGCAGCAGACTAGCAGCAGTGACTTACCAGCATCTTCCCCAGACTGAGAACGACTCTGCATGGAGGCCTACATGACAAGCAGGGCAGAGTGGCGTCTTTGTTCAGTGCACTGACTGAGCACTTTCCTTGTCTCCCTTTCTAAGCACCTGACCCATGGAATGCAACTGTTTCAGAAGACTAACTTTAAGGGTCTCTTCCCACAGTGCTGTGACTCACAAACCCAGAACACACAGCACTTAAAAATGTGCGCCATGCTGCTGAGCTCTGCCGCTGACACAGAGCTTGGCCCTTGAGCTCAGAAGAGGCTGGAATGCACTTTTGGTTTTGAGCTCTAGTTGTGCTTTGCCCTACTGCCTTTAAGGTAGCTTTTCCACCTCTTGACAAATTCTTTGAAGATTGGGGACTCATCGATGGTACTGAGCAGCTGCAGCTGGTTGATGTGGGTGGTATGATAGTCCCAGCGGGCCAGGTTGGGAGCAATGCCAAGCATGAAGTGGCGGAGGTCATAGATGGTTCCGGAGCCAGTATCATACAAGGGCAGCATGGCTTTAAGAGACTCCATGCCACGTTCATACAAGGACCTTGCTTCTTTCCCAAGCTTCTCCCCTGCTGTTTCTTTTAGGTCATACAGCCCAATTAAAGAATACATAAAGCCATTTAAAACAAAAGAGCTAGGTGTAGTTGGATATTCTTCATACCAGTCATGTTTGTTCATGAACACGGCTTTAACTCCATGCTGCTCTGACAGAAACTTGTATGGGGCTGTTGCCCTTAAAGCTGAATTGAGGAATACATAGTCTTTTGTTAGAAGATAGGCCCTGACTAAGGTAGAGATGGCTTGCCCTTGTGCCATGGCAGAGTACCATCCTGGCTCTAAAGATTTAAACCCTTCCCCTAACTTCCGGGTCACCATAATCGGCCAGCCACCTTTCTCATCCTGGTTCCTCACTAGCCAGTCACTAGCAGCAAAGAACGCAGCCATGTGGGCTGTGGTAGAGATGGTAATGTTGTCCAGGAATCCCTTCCCTTTTGCAATCAACCTAACCACCTTTTTGGGCATGATTTTGGTTGGCTTGACAGCTTTTGTGTTAGAAAGGCCTACTCCTTTCCTGAGGTCAGTGACCAGGTCTCTGGTAACTGTACTCCATGAAGTTCTGGGCCCAATGCCGTAGTATATGTCCCTGTCTTTAAAAGCAATCAGCTGGGTATTTGAGACATAATGCACAGTGAAGAGCTGATTCTTTTCTGTGGTCTCCAGAACCACAGACACACTCCCATTTGTTAAGAGCTTGAGGTCAAATGAAATAATGAAGTCTTTTGTGTTTCCCAGCTGCAAAGACACACCTTCACTGGTTTCTGTAAGGAACAGACCAAGGACTGGTTAGAATAAAGTATTTTTATACTTAAAATGTAATTGCAGTTTATCCTTGACAACTACTGACCACACAAAATTAACTCCATAAAATTAATGATGGTTTCTTCTTACCTTTGACCCTGTCTGGTTTACAGGAAGGATTCCGAGCAAATAACTAAGAATTGCTGATAAAACTGTCTTTTCTAGACCTGATGCCAAATGATCAAGAATCAAAGATTATTCTAGTACATTTATTCTATAAAAAAAGAGAAAAAAATAGCCCAAAGCTGATTCAATGCATATTATACATGAGAGTCAAAGTTTCAGACAGAATGGCTACGTATGGAGCTTCATTTCTAACGCAGTTTGTGTTTGCTCCTTGTATTCTGTGTCCTACATTTCTGACCTTATTTGGTGCCCGCTTAGCTGTGAGTATGCACTGCTTTATTCCCACTTTACAGGTGTATAACTGAGATACACAGTCAAGTAACCTGCCAAACACAAAGAATAGAACCTAGAATGTCCAGTCTGGCTCTTAATTTGATGTTGAAAATGATGTTTATTCTTTATAGTCTCTGGAACTAAGAACAAAATTACTGGACATTAAACAATGCTCTCTGGTAGAAGATAAAAAGAGGGAAGTGGGTTAAAAACCCTTCACAATTCCTGTTCTGCCAGAGGTTCTGAAAAGGCAAAACAGACCTTTCCAAGTCCCAGTTTCAAGTGTTAGCAGAAACAATATTAACTTTGTAGTATAATTTTGACAATTTAAAAAAGACAGTGGCTTAGAACAGCGACAAATGATGGTGATTTTTGCCACCTAGTTACCACATGCTAATAAAATGGTAAAAGTTGTTTTATTTAGCAAATTATGAAATATGAAATTTCTCTGGTATAGACAGAGTCCAGTGCTGATTGGCTCTTAGCAGAATGGCCATTTGAATGATACTCACCTAACAGTTACCAAAGACACTGTGCATATTAAAACCAAATTGCAGCAAGGATAACACCCAGAGGCACATACACATCACATAAACAAACAATACTTGCAGCACAAACTTTAAAACAGCAAAGGGAAATATGAACATCTTAATCCTTACATGGCTTAAATGTCCCAAACACACTCCCATACAGACTGTCATTTGGTCCTGAGGTTGGTAAATACAGCCTTTCTGTTTTAAAGGTGAAGACTTGCAGGTTTTGTGAGGTTAAACAAGTATAGTAAGGTCTATAATCTAGGTTTCTGGGCCCAAGTACAAAGAAGGAAGACAAGTGACACTGAAAACATATACTCAAAAGAATACCCAACAGAGGTTTCTTCTCTTAGACCTAGCCATAAAAGCAGGTGTCTGCTGCTATCAGTCTTTGAGAGGATATTCAGGAGCAAGGATCAGATCAGCCTGGACAGCGTCAGCATGCGGAGTCAAATGTCTCAATGCTGGATTCCACCAGTATACACCAGAATACACATGGCCCAAAGCTCTTGATGACTTCATTTGATAAAGCAGACAATTATGGATATTGTATTAAGAATGAGAACACCACAGTTGACTTACAAATCAAATAATGCCTGGGTGACGTTTTAAAACTTGACCACAAAAGTAAGAACTTAGTTTTCTCTGTCAAGATGTCACCATGCTTGCTCTAACTAGTACTCTCCTGTCCAGGGAAGTGAAATCTGGAGCTTGCACTCGACTACCTGATACGCTGTAGGATTCTGAACTGACATATGAATCACATGGGATTAAGTTACACTCACACAGCAGACTCTGCTGGGTCTTTCTTTTTTTTTTTTTATCTTGGGGTAATACCTCATTCATCTGACATCCATATTAAGTATTACATCTGTTCTGGCAGACTGGGGACAATGCCCCATCTTTAAAGCCCAGAGGAAGAGAAGCTGAAGTCCATTTCCTCCCAGAATTCTGTTCTAATTTTTCATTTTATTTATAAAAATTTAATTAAGTGACATAGTCTAATCAATCCTCTTATTATATCTTAATATACCAGATGAATCCAAAGGATTCAGTAATGAATGAACCTTTCTAAAGGTTCAATTATTAACTTTTCTAAACCCTTAACACTAACAAAAGGGCTCTGAGACACAGAAGACTGATAAGAAGTCACAGTCAACAATTAGAGTCTTCCCAACAGTGACAGGAACCAGTCTCTCAATGTCCGTACTTGCAAAGTCATACAATCTGCCAGACTACGGTGGGGTCTGAGTGAGCAATGGACGGTGTGGCAAACAGAAAACACAGCAGGCGAAGATCTATGCTCTCCTTAGAACACCCTGCTATCTGGGCTCTCCTCCGTCCAATCTACTAACAGACATTCTGACTTCCCCACTATTTGGAATCCCACAAGCCCATGGAGCCTATTTTCTGAGCAGTTATTTTTTTAGGACCTACTGAAACTTTCTGTTAGGGTCTAGACACCACACATGTACATTAACAAAGGAGGACAAACATGCTGTCAATTATTTTCTAGATTTGACACTAAAAGCACAAGTACCAAAACTACCATCACCACCACCAAAACCAAACAGAAGAGTGAGACTGTATCAAACTATAAAGTATAGCAATCAACTAAATGAAAAGAGGAAAAATTAAAAAAAACAGGAGGAAACATCTGCACATTATAGATCTGAGGAGGGGTTAATATCCATGATATATAAGGAACTGAATAGAAAACAAAAGCAATAAATGAAATAAATCTTTAATTAATTTGTGACAATCTCCAAAGTCACAAACAGCCACAGGTTCTATGCAAAAGTGTCCAACCCTTATCCCAAGGGAAGTACAAACAAAATCATAGCAAAATAACACCCACCATGCATTAGGACCATCAAGGAAAGCACAAACACTAACAAGTTTTGCTGCAGCTGTGGGGAAAAAGGATCTTTGTGCACTTCAAGTCATAATGTAAATTGGTACACCCATTACAGCAATTTGTATAAAGGCTCCCCCCAAACTAAAACCAGAACTCAGGTGAAGCAGGAATCTAGGTCTACACTTACCAAAGAAGACAAATTACTATCTCAAAGAGGTATGTTGGTGACAGATATCCCAGGTTCATTGAAAGATTAGTAGAAATAGTCACCTGACATGGGTATTGAATTTTAGCCCTGTATAAACTACCTATCTTGATCCTGATAAACAATTTTCACCATGTATCTTGCTTTAAAACTTCATATTGCACACCCTAGATATATACAAATTCATTTGTCAATTACACTCAGTCAAGCTAGGAAAACAGAACAGTCTTTAAGTCAGTCCCCTTACACACAACTACTATCCTTTATTCACTCACTGTCAACATGTTTACTACCTCAGATGAGAAACAACTCTACTCAAACCTGGATGAGGTAGGAAACACGGTGGGAGGGGAAGCACTCAGCAGAAGTCTGGGAGAAAACAGCTAAACAGGAGAGAAAAGAGGGGAGGTTGTGAAAAGGAAGGAAAAAGAAAGCTTTGGGAAAGCTAATTATAAGCATGAGGTTCTAGATCATTCCATTTTAAAATTTAGATGATTTTCTAGACAGATACCATGTACCAAAGTTAAATCAAGATCAGGTAAATTATCTAAACAGTCCCAAACCTCTAAGGAAATAGAAATAATCATCAAAAACCTCCCAACCAAAAAAAGCCCAGGGCTAGATGGTTTTAGTGCAGAATTCTATCATACTTCAGAGAAGAGCTAATACCAATAATATTCCATAAAATACAAACAGAAGGAACACTACCTAATTCATTCTATGAGTCCACAGTTACTCTGATACCTAAACCACACAAAGTCCCAACAAAGAGAACTTTAGACCAATCTCACTTATGAATATCAATGCAAAAATACTCAATAAAATTCTTGCAAACCAAATTCAAGAACACATCAAAACCATCATTTACCACCATCAGGTAGGCTTCATCCCAGGGATGCAGGGATGGTTCAATATATGAAAATCCATCAATGTAATCCACCATATAAACAAACTCAAGGAAAAAAGCCACATGATCATCTTATTAGACACTGAAAAAGACTTTGACAAAATATAACACCCCTTCATGTTAAAAGTCTTGGAGAAATCAGGAATTCATGGCCCATACCTAAATATAATAAAAGCAATATATAGCAAACCAACAGCCAATATCAAATTAAATGGAGAGGAACTTGAAGCAATCCCACTAAAATCCAGGACAAGACAAGGTTGCCTACTCTCTCCCTATTTATTTCAATAAAGTACTTGAAGTTCTAGCTAGCGCAATTAGACAACAAAAGGAGGTCAAAGGGATCCAAATTGAAAGGAAGAAGTCTAAGTATCACTATTTGCAGATGATATGATAGTATACATAAGTGATCACCAAAATTCCACCAGACAAAGCCTGCTGGTAAACAACTTCAGCAAAGTGGAAAGATATAAAATTAACTCGAACAAATCAGTAGCCTTCCGTTACACAAATGATTAACAGATTGAGAAAGAAATTGGGGAAACAACACTCTTCATAATAGCCACAAATAGTATAGAATATCTTGGTGTAACTCTGACCAAGTAAGTGAAAAATCTGTATGACAAGAACTTTCAAATCCCTGAAAAAAGAAATTGAAGAAGACCTCAGGAGATGTAAAGATCTCCCATGCTCACAAATGGTAGGATAAACTTAGTGAAAATGGCCATCTTACCAAAAGCAATCCAATGCAATCCCCATTGAAATTCAAACACAATTCTTCACAGACTTGGAAAGAGCAATTCTCAACTTCATATGGAAAAACAAAAAATTCAGGATAGCCAAAACAATTCTCAACAATAAAAGAACTTCTTGGGGGAATCATCATCCCTGACCTCAAGCTGTACTACAAAACAATAGTGATAAAAACAGACAGGTTGATCAATGGAATAGAACTGAAGAACTAGAAGTAAACCCACACACCTATGGATATGTGATCTTTGACAAGGAAGTCAAAAACATACAGTGGAAAAAAGAAAGCATCTTCAATAAATGCTGCTGGTTTAATTGGCAGTCTGTATGTAGGAAAATGAAAATAGATCTGTATTTCTCACCCTGCACAAAGTTCAAGTCCAAGTGGATCAAGGACCTCAACATAAAACCAGATACACTAAATCTAATAGAAGAGAAAGTGGGAAATAGCCTCAGACTCATTGGCATAGAGAGAAATTTCCTGAACAGAACACGAATGGCCCAGGCTCTAAGATCAACAGTTGATAAATGGGACCTCATAAACTGAAAAGCTTTTGTAAGGCAAAAGACATCATCAATAGGACAAATTGGCAATTACGGATTGGGGAAAAAATCTTCACTACCCTACATCTGACAAAGGGCTAATATCCAAAATATATAAAGAACTCAAGAAGTTAACTTCCAAAAAACCAAATAACCCAATTAAAAATGGGGTACAGAGCTAAACAGAGAATTCACAATAGAATATTGAATGGCTGAGAAGTACTTAAAGAAATGTTCAAAGTCCTTAGTCATCAGAGAAATGCAAATCAAAATGACCCTGAGATTCCACCTCATACCAACCAGAATGGCTAAGATCAAGAACTAAAGTGACAGCAGATGCTGGTAAGGATGTCAAGAAAGAGGAACACTCCTCCACTGCTGGTGGGATTGCAAACTGGTACAACCTCTCTGGAAATCAATCTGGTGATTCCTCAGAAAATCATTAATAGTTCTACCTGAAGACCCAGCTATACCACTCTTGGGCATATACCCAAAAGATGCCCCAACATACCATAAGGACACATGCTACACCATGTTCATAGCAGCTTTCTTTGTAAAAGCCAGAAGCTGGAAACAACCCAGATGTCCCTCAAATGAAGAATGGATACAGAAGAAGAGAGCCACGTATACTGGCACATGCTTGCAATTTCAACACTGGGAGAGAAGCAGAAAGATTAAGAGTTCAAGGTCATTTCATCCTCAACTACATAATGAGTTTGAGGCCAGCTAGGGCCATGAATCAATCAATCAATCAATCAATCAATCTCTCTATCTATCCATCTGTATAAACAGATTCATATATATGAATGAAAATACTTATTTAGTAAATAAAGAATAGGTTGCAGACATAAACTGGTCAATCCCAAGTGTGATTTTTTTTCAGGCAGGGTCTCACTGTGTAGTCGAGGATGCTCTGGAACGCATCTTCTTCTGGCTCTGCTTCCTAACCTGTGTTAGGTGCACTAGCACATCTTGCTTACAAAATAGTTCTTTGCTCAAGATAATTTTGTTCCCTTGGAGAAAGCAGACTCCTTTGGGGGTTAAAAACAAGAAAGAAGAATCCCTGGTTCCCCAGAGCTTTAGCTCACTTACGGCCATGCTTTTAAGACAAGTCTCAACTTCTCAACAATGATGCCTTGAATTGTTTCCCACAAAGCTGTATTTTCTAAACATCTTCAAGTCTCAGGGCCATGTTTCAATGATGCCACCTTACTTCCTTGATTCTAGTTCTCATGTAGCTGCAATCATTCTCCCTTACCCATATAGTGTAACTCCCACAGTAACATGTGCATGCCATTCCCAGCTAACAGACTTACCAACAGGGAACAACTAAGTAGGTATATCCTTCTAACAACATGGCTGCAAACCGTTTTTTTGTGTGTGTTTGGAACCACCCAAAAAAGTGGTTTATTTCTAGCAACTGACTACTGAATGAATGACAGGCTAAGGTGAAGATCCCTCATTGAATGATATCTGAGTCTATCTTTGCATCCAGCAAGGCATCAATGAAATCTGTTGTTGTCAACAGGACAGAATTAGACCATCCAGACACTCTAGGAGACTGGATGTGAAGGGTATAATTTTCTACCAACATCTAGACAACACTATCAATGTAAAATGAAACTCCTTGGATTCACCCAAAACCAAACATTCTTTTGCTTCATGTAATAATTTCCTGCTATAAAACCTCCCTAGTTATAAAACGACTATTCTTAAGCATTTCCTTGTAACCTCTCACCCAGCCGTGGCAGGTGTTCTATGATAAGCCAAGACATTCTATGCTTTGGGTATCACAAAATGGCAGGGGAGAAAAGAAGTTCTAGTCGCAATAAAAACTAAAAGTCATCCCTTCTTTGCACTGCATTAATATTCCTAAATGTAGGAATCAGGACAATGTAGAGTGAGTAAATCAATATGTGGCTTTCCAGTCTGTTGTCAATAAAGAACAAGAACAAATACAAAATACAAAGGAGCTCTTCCCCTCGGGCTTCTCTTTTCTTTACCTTCCCCAGTTTGGAGGGGTAGGAATGAGTTCTGAATCTGACAACATTTCATCATCGAGATTAAGTCTGAGGTGCTAAGATTATTTCATTGTCTTTTTAAGTAATGGACTCATTAGTTCTCATGGATATTGATTAGTACAGGAAAATGTATTACATACTAATTAATGAGACTGTCTCAGTAAAAGGGAAATGTTGCATAAGGTTAATTTGATCTTATAAGTGATTTTATTAATGAAAATGGTTTTATATGAAGTTTCAGATAATATAGTGCATGAACAAAATTCAGCATGAGAACAGACCTATTTGGTAACATTATGATTTCTTTACAAAAAAGAAAATTCTACTGGTTAAAAATAGGCAAAGGAAAGGATGTTTCTTGCAGTTAAAACAAAATTTAACTTAGGGAAGAATCACTTAAAAATTCAACTCTGCTGTGCCAACACACACACACACACACACACACACACACACACACACATATCCCAAGGATGTTCAGTGGAAGAATGCTTTTTAATATATGTATAAAGCCCTGGACTAGATCCCAGAACCAAAGACTAAACCAAACCAAAGAACTTGGTTCTGGAGTACACAGACCCCAGGATGTACACAATAGCTTTATGTACTTTTTAGCATCACTCTACAGTTTGGTTCTTCACATAGCAAATTTTCCTTTTCATAATACTGACTTTTCCCCCTCAGTTCTGTTTTGGGGGATTTTACTTAGATAACATCATTTATTTATATAACATAAAGGGCTTTTTACTATGTTTTAAAAAGAACATTAAAAATTGTAAAAGTGCCCCAGTTTGTTAGGTCAACTTAAATGAAAGAGACATAGAGCATAAAACTTACCTGGAGCAATAAACTGTTTAACATTGGTGGATCTAGACTTGTCAGCCACACTGGCCATGAAGCAGCCCTTGGGCACAGTCCATTCATTAGGTCTGATGTTTCTGTCCCTGTCTTCTGCTGTCTCGTATACTTCTATGTGAGGGGGTTTCTCGGTTAGATTCTTGCTGTAATGACTTAGCCCATACTGTGCAATCTGGATTGGGTAGAAATAGCCTTGGGGCCCCCATTGTGTAGATAATGGCACACCTATAAAAAACAAACAACGGATCACTAAGCCCAGACACAGAAGAGTCATTCTGAGGACCACTCTCCACTGTTTTAGGGTTATCTGCGACTCTGAAGCTTTTTTTCTGCTTTAATGCTGTGTGTTTTGTTCTATTGATCAAGCTCAACTCTTACTTTGATTATTGTACATTTTTGTAATCACTTATTTTTTAAAAGATTATATATATAAACTGACCTTTTACTAAGTGATAAAATATTTAATGTTGGGAAATTACACTTGGAGAAAGAATTCAGGTACTAGAGAGCTTATCAGTTGCCTGGGTCTCCCTGCCCATCTAGTCACTGTATCAGTACAGGGACTACATATATTTTATTGCTACATATATGTGTTTCTGTGATAGAGGGGACTGAACTCTAGGCCCTGCACATGTTAGGCAAACACTGTATCACTGAGTCACAACCCTGGCCTAGTACCTATGTTGTTTTGAAGCACAATTTCTGGAGCTTGGTACCTTGACCTCACTAATGAGACTCTGAGGCAGATTAATGGAATTGCCCTATTTATTCAGTGTGGTCTTACTGCTGCCCTTACCTCACACCAACTGGAAAGCTTCAATAGGTTTACACTTCGCCTGTTCCTTCTTGCTGAGACAGAGCAACAATGAAAGTCCTCTTCCTATTGTGCTATATAGTGGTTGTGTAACTAACATCTTCAGTTTCTTAGTCTGTAACAAAATCAAGCTAGAAAAATCCAAGTACAGCAAACAGATACCAACCTTCAACTCCACTTATACACTTGACTCTGTCTCGGACTTCCACATTGTATCCTTCAAAGGACATAAACACACCATCAGGGTGGTAAGGTGATCTCTGTGTGTAGACTTTGGAATAGCTATGAGAGAATTCAAATCGGTCATAGCCATCATACTGGACCACCTTTCCATAAACATCAAAGTATTTCTCTACCCAAGTGAACGGAAGAAAAACTTCATTCCCCTCTCGTCTCCCTTTAATTGTGTGTTCATCATTTATGAGACAGTCAATCTCTTCATATTTGAGCCCTAACACCTTGCTTCCCCCGTTGCTATTGAAGCCCCCAACAATAGGGGGTGCCTTCTGTTGTTCCTGAGGAAATGCCTCTTCTGATTGCTGCTTGGCTATGTGGTTGGCATAGTGGTTACTTTCAGATGCTACTGATCTTTTTTCTAACCCATCCACTCTGAATCCACTACTCAAGTGCCGAGGAAACTGGATTGCTTTGTCGCTGGAACACTTATTCCACAAAAGTACTGTGACCAAAGTGAATAGAGCACAGATGATAATCAAAGTCTTATAGTTGACCCGAGCTGCCAAACAACGCATATTCAGACCATACCTATGGAGGCAAGAAGAAAATCATGCAGAGTTGTTACTGACATTTCATAGGTAAGTTCATTTAAAATATATTTATTCAATGTGCACGTCAGGATATCTTATCAAATGCACGTAGTCTGAATGTATTTAAAATTATGAACTCAAACTTTTCAGCATAGGCAAAGATAAGAGGCAAACTGCTCAACGGACCTAAGCAGAGATATCCAAATTTTCATTTGATGTTCCTCTGGTACCTCAACAATGTTTACTACGCCCCTAAACTTAAAGAACCTTATAGCTGGGTGGTGGTGGCACAAAACTTTAATCCCAGCACTCGGGAGGCAGAGGTAGGTGGATCTCTGTGAGTTCAAGGCCAGCCTGGTCTACAGAGTGATGTTCTAGGACAGCCAGGGCTACACAGAGAAATCCCATCTTAAAAGAATCATCTTACGGTTCTATTTTTAAAGTAGTTAAGACCAAAGATCTGGTCTTACCACCCCACCCCACCCCCGGCTGTTCCCCTTTAGTCTGTTCTGAGCCTCCCTTCCATGATGGCAGGCCGTCTAGTGCTAGACTGCAAGGTTCCTTATCTCTGTGTATTTCTGAGTGATCTCATTCAGGCCTCATGCCTTAATAGGAACTTGCATGCTAAGTATCCCCAAAATCTCTATCTAAGCTAGATTTCCTTTGTAACCACAGATACATATATACCCAAGAGCCAACTCAAGTAACTGGCATCTTTAGTTGGAAGCCAAATAAGCTTCTGCACTGTAACACTCACAGCTGCATCCAGATCTTTTCCTTCAACCTACTCGCTCTTCTATCACTCAGACTAAACTTTGATTCCTATGTTGCTCACTTGAGACCCAAACGACCAACTTCACTACTGCCACAATGATAAGCTGTGGTCATTTTCCACCTGCAGCACTTTAGCACTGGCCAAATTGACCCCCTTCTACCCATGCCTAGTATTATACCCCCAAGTCTATTCTCAATATAGCAGTCAGAATACTTTTACACTTAAGCCAGATGATGTCATTCCAGTACTGAAGGGAGAAGACACTGATGTTGTTGGCCCTGTTGGCCACTGGCATATCAGTCAGCTATGATGATTATGTAGGGGTCCCAGGGAAACATGGGAAATTACATGTTAATTCTATGTGTGATGTATGGAACACTTGAGATTACTCAGAGTAAACGATGTAAAAGCATAGTCTATGTTTGCTACAGTCATTCTATAATTTAATATGCAGTATGATTCCACAATTACTTATTTTGTTTGTAATCTCTTCTCACTTTCCCCGAAATACACCTTTTAAACAGGATAAAAGGAACAAATGCCCAAATAAAAATATTTTATGAAAAATTAAATGATGAATTTCAGTTAAGAAAGTTAATAGTGAACATATAACCCACTAATTTCTTCCAATTCCAAGAGAAGGTTAACTTTAAACCCCAAATGCCTAAAATCAATTATTCAACATTTTTTAAGGTTTATTTTTAATTATTTGTAAGTGTATATGTCTCTGTGTGGGTATGTGCACATGAGTGTGGGTACCTACAGAGGCCAGAGTGGCTGGTTCCCTACAGCTGGAGTTACAGATAGTTGTGAACCACCCAATATGGCTTCTGGGAATTGTCCTCTGGAAGCGCTCATATCCACCGAGCCATCTCTCCAGCCCTTTTGCTTCCAGTTTTAACAGTTTGGCAGGATGCAGATTGTGTTCAGATTAGCTTCAAAGTCTTGTCTTGAGTGCAGTCTAATAGCTGTCACTATGAATGACTTCATTATGGAGCTTTTGTTCATCTCATGAATTCCAGTTTTCAAGAAAACGCCATGCTGGCTGATTATTTCTGTATCAGATTGCACTTTCTGTCAGTTTGTCCTCCTGTGGCTTAATGGAAGTGCTGTCTCTGTAGCTCTCTACATGCTACAGAGTTCCTTTTTAAAAATAAAGTTCTCTGTAATTACTTCTGTTTATTGCATTGGCATTTTTCCTGGCCATCTTGTCTATTTTTCCTGACATTTAGTTTTCCTCACATGCCTGATGATCTCTTATTAGATTCTCTCCATTACTGTGAAGATGGTCTGCTTTTTGGCTTGATTGTAGGTATGGGAGGTGGAGAGAGAGCTCTGTGTGGGCCAGACAGGTGCTAACAGCAGCACTCTTCTAGTGGAGAACAGGAAGGCAGCAGGCTCTCAGTCAGAACAAACATGGCTTTGGAAGCCTAGCCATCTCCAATTTCTCTACAGAAAGTCTGCATGCTGTTTCACCTGGAATTAAGCCAGTTATCAGCAGTCAAAAACAGGGACAAGTGAAGTCTGGAGGGGTGAGCAGAAGATGCAACTGGGCCTTCTTGTACCAAACAAAGGTCTGTACAACTGCCATCTCCTTAGTTACTTCAATATATCCATTTCTGATCTCCAGACATGTTATTTCAGTGGAACATCAAAAGGAAAGGAGTGTGTGTGTCCTGAAAATAAAGAGAGATCTGGAAAGCTGGGACTGTAATACAAGGTGAGTATATGAAATGTTTGAGACCAAAAAAGCTTGGTTCTTTCCTGGTCTTTGAATTTCTGCATGCATGTGATATCTTGGAAATGGGACTCAAATCTAGCCACAAAATTCATCTGTAACACACACACACATACACATACATACACACACACACACACACACACACATGAACATATATTAGAAAGCCTGAAAATGAACTTTATACACTTTAAAATGTGTTTCTCCTCTATGGATGTGTCTGCGCAGCATGTGTTGTGTGCATGGGTCTCAGAGACCCCTTGGAACGAGAGCTGGTTGATGTGAACAGCTTGATCCAGGTGCTGGAAATCCAAACCAGGTCCTCTGCAAGAGCAGTCAGTGACTGTAACTACTGAGCCAGCTTACCAGCTCCAGATTTTATAGAGTATTTTTGATGAGTTTGTACCATTTTCCACTTGTAGCATCAAGTCAGTATTCAAAAAATGTGGATCTGGGAGATATTTAACATTTCTTTTTATATTAGAAACACTCGTTCTAATGATGCTTTATCATTTATATCACCACTATGAGAAAATGTATTAAGTGATTTAAAAACAACAAAATAGCAGTGTGGTACAAGCAATCTGTCAAAGGTCATGTTTATAAATAAAAGATTTTCTTAAGTTGTAATAAAGGTAAACTGAACCAAAACACCCATGCTTTATCATTAATACAATATATCCACTATGCCAGACAATTTGACCATTAAAACAGAAATATTGGGTGTGCAAGATGGCTCTTGCCACACAAGCTTAATAAAGCCAAGTATGATCCCCAGAACCCATGACAGAAGGAGAGGTCTCCACAAAGTTCTTTTTTTAAAAATTAAACTAATAAAATTTATTTTAAAATATACAACTTAGTATTAACATTTTTAAGTCATCAAAATAATTTATAATAGTTAAATGCCTCTTAAATATACATGATATCTTCTGAAGCTAAAAGTAATATGCACTCAACCAGTTTTTAAAATCTATTTGGAACATTAAACATGATAGAAGTAGAAAAAAAATCTCTTATGAAGTCCTCTATGAAAGGAAATTGTGACAAGTTCCTGATTAGACAGAAACCATTCCATCTCCAAGGGAGACTACGCAGTTTAACTGTGGCTTCATAGAATGAATTGGGTAGTGTTCCTTCTGTTTCTATTTTGTGGAATAGTTTGAAGAGTATTGGTATTAGGTCTTCATTGAAGGCACTAACCCATCTGGTCCTGGGCTTTTTTTGGTTGGGAGACTTTTAATGACTGCTTCTATTTCTTTTGGGGTTATGGGACTGTTTAGATGGTTTATCTGATTCTGATTAAACTTTGGTATTCGGTATCCGTCTAGAAAATTGTCCATTTCATGCAGATTTTCCAGTTTTGTTGAATATTGGCTTCTATAGTAGGATCTGATGATTCACAAAGTTCTTTTGACCTCCACTTTTACTCCAACCCAAATATCATGAACATACACAATAAAAATAAAATTTAAACACAGAAATACAAGGCTTTTTGTTACATCTTTGAGGAGTGTCTTTCCTCCTCTATCCAAATGTGAGTAACTGCTCTTGGAACAACACTACTCTATAACACAGACATGATGGGAAAACCGAAATAATATGGTTTAACCCATGTTCAATAACCCCAATGCCAAGATTATATCTGATACCATTTTTTTACTAAAAAGAAAAGAAAATGGGACTTCTTAGAAAATTAGATGATTCTAGGTTCGCGACAGATAACAAGGAAACTTTCAAAAATCAAAAAAAATCAATGGAATCACAACCCATGGGTCAAAAAAGCTGTAGAAGATGGGTGTGGTGGTAACTGCCCAGAATTCCAGCATTCAGGAAGCTAAAACAAGATTCTGAGCTTGAGGCTGGCTTGGGTTACACAGATCAGAAAAGTTAAGAGGGCATTAGACCAACATTGGGAAAAGATATTGATAACTGTTAAATCTGACCAACAGGAATATTATATATTAAGTTATATACTTATATGTTTAAACATTCTCACAATTTAAAAAATACAGTGCTGTGCAGCTAAAAGAATAGTGGTCAGCTTTAAAGTTCCTCTTTCAAATTTGTTTGTTAAAAATTGAGAGAATTACATCTGAAGCTAACTGAAACACATGGAGTCAATAATAATTCAAAGTCTTAACACTACTCAAAAAGGATAAAGTCAGCCCCCCCCAAACAAACAACTCATCAAACAAATAAGCAAACAAAAAGACAGTGAAACTACTAACTAACTTTGAGAACTATACTTCAGAGTGGTTTAACAGCCCCAGTTAATGTAGTATTCTATTTCCTAGAAGGCCAGTTAGTAATGTAGAAACAACAGGAAATGAGCATTATACAATCCCTCATGAAATGACAACTGCAGGCCGTTTTTGAAGATATGACTGATATGGCCTGCAGACTCATACACTGTGTTTGTTTACTATGTTCTTTTATTAACATATCAAAAATTTACTTTCCTTATTATTCTTAGGTAATAAGTAGAAGAAAAAGATCAACACATGCCCAAATAGACTGGTTAAGCAATTGTTCTCCAATTACAATGTAGCAGATAAGGAAGACACTCACCATGTGCCTAGAGAAAAAAAAAAAATCAATGGGCATCATAGTAGCACTATGATATGAGCGCTGTAAAAGTTAGGAAGAATGTACATCAAAATAAGAGAAAGAAGCCTCTAATTCTCTTTTAATTTTTTATGGGGACCAGAAACCCTTCAAGGAGTAATTAGAGGAAAAATTACTCATCTCAGGGATGCTCTGGTCAGGAGATTGCGTTTGCACTTGCCATTCTCCCTGCCTGACATTCTCTTTCCCTACTATTCACTTGGCCTGCTTCCTTCCTTCACTTAAGCCACTGCTTAGATGTCAATTTAAAAGGCCTACGTGACCAGTCCATGTCCAACTATTCTCTAGGTTCTTAGTCAGTCAGACACATTTACTCAGATTACTGTCCATCTCCAACCCATTACTGCATCCCCAGTGCCTAAGACCGTATCTGGTCCAAAAGAGGACTTGATTAAAGATTTGTTAAATGAATAAACATTGTTTAAAATGCAAATTAAAACACGGGCATTTAAATCAGCAGCTGCATTTTCTTTCTTGTATTTGGGTATCTGAAAACCATAAAGCAAACAGAAATGAGTATAAGTGACATAACAGAACACACTGAGATGTATCTTGGCCAACTCTTTAAAAACAGATTTGCAATTTAATTACTGATGTTTACTGCTTGATAGACTGAAGACTTAAATTATACAGTTAATTGGTTAAATATCCAATATGGACTTAACTTTAAAAAAAAAAAAAAAAAAAAGACCATGCTGGGCAGTGGTGGCGCACGCCTTTAATCCCAGCACTTTGGGAGTCAGAGGCAGGTGATTTCTGAGTTTGAGGCCAGCATGGTCTACAGAGTGAGTTCCAGGACAGCCAGGGCTATACAGAGAAACCCTGTCTTGAAACCCCCCCCCCAAAAAAAAAACAAAAAACAAAGACCTAGTATTTTGGGTGATTAAGACCCTTCTAGAAGTGTAAACAAGTATACTCTAGAAATGATTCACAATAGGACAAAAGTAAGTTCTCCTAGCTCATTTAATTTTTTAGTATTAAAGTTAACATGATCTCTGACACAAGTGGCTCATTCCTAATGCAGAATGGTGGTACAGGTTGTAATCCTATTACTTGGAAGGGTGAAGATGACTGAGAGTTCCAGGCTAATGTAGGTTATACAGCAAGACATGTGTCTGCCACATTTTACACATGGCAAGCCTTAAGTTTTATGATGTTAAGTAGTCACTGAAGATGTAATTTGATGCTCACATAACTAAGATTAAGACCACTGGCTGTCAGACTGTGAGGTCTGTGTTCTTAATATACCACAGAATATCTATGAGCAGATACACAATACTACCTTTCAGAAACTAGATGATTCCCTGATAATCAACTAAACTTGGATGTTAACAGGTTTTTCTTTTTTTCTTCTTTCTTTTCTTCCTTCCTTTCTGTGGAGACTGTGTAACCCTGGATGGCTTGGAACTCATTATACAGACCAAGCTGGCCTCAAATTCAGAGATGTGTCTACCCCTGCTCCAGAAGCACTGAACTAAGGATCAAAGGCATGTGCTACCACACCTACCCAGCTCTTTTTAGACAAGGTTGAATTCTGTCCCCAAATCAACTGTTCATGTACATATAAATACAATTTAACTGTAAGAACAACCTAAGGCAAGTCTCTGTATTGGTATGTTGGTTTGTTTCTCTTCTTGCTTGGATGTATGACAACAGTTTTTAATTTTTTAAAGATGATTTTAATACAGAAAAAAAATTCACCAGAATAGGCTTATTTGTCTCATTATTAAATGTAGCAAGTATAAGAGAATATTCCTGTTTGAATTATAATCAAGTAATCCTCCATCTTTATCCTCCAGTGTTTAATAACAAATCAATCCCTATTCAACTTGCTCTGGTCTTTCTAGAATATAAATTCTGTATATTACATCTTTTTATTTTTTACTTTCTTCAAATATTTTACATCTCTTTTCATTTGCATTTTGGGAAAGCTTCTCAAATTTGTATTCTCTAGCATGAACTCAATTTTCAAATGTGTTCTCTATTCTGGTGCAGTTTAATTTGGCTACTGCATAATTCAATTTCTACTCTATTGCTTAATGGTTTTAAAAACATATTGCCTTGTGAATTCATTTTCAGTATCTATGATCTCTACAATATTTTTCTCTTTTATTATTTTATTTATTTACATTTCAAATGTTATTCCCCTTCCCAGTTTCCCCTCTGCAAACCCCCATCCCATCCCTCCTCCCCCTTGCTTCTTTGAGAGTGCTCCCCCTCCCACCCACTCACCCACTCCCACCTTACCACCCTAGCATTCCCCTACACTGGGGAATCAAGCCTCCACAGGACCAAGGGCCTCCATTCCCATTGATGCCCGATAAGGAAATCCTTTGCTCCATATGCAGCTGGAACCATGCATCCCCCATGTGTACTCTTTGGTTGGTGGTTTAGTCCCTAGAAGCTCTGGGGGAGAAGGGTCTAGTTGGCTAATATTATTGTTCTTCCTATGGAGTTGCAAACCCCTTTTGCTCCTTCAGTCCTTCCCCTAACTCCTCCATTGGGGTTCCTGTGCTCAGTTCGATGGTTGGCTGCAAGTATCTGCATCTGTATTGGTCAGGCTCTGGCAGAGCCTTCTCACGGCACAGCTATACCAGGCTCCTGTCAGCAAGTGCTTTTTGGCATCAGCAATAGTGTCTGGGTTTGGTGTCTGCAGATGGGATGGATCCCTAGATGGGGCAGTCTCTGGATGGCCTTTCCTTCAGTCTTTGCTCTACTCTTTGTCCCTGTATTTCCTTTAGACAGGAGCAATTGTTGGTTAATATTTTTAGATGGGTGAGTGGCCCCATTCCTCCACCGGGGGCCATGCCTAATCATTGGATATGGTCTCTACAGGTTCTCTCTTCCCTTTGTTGGGTATTTCAGTTAATGTCATCCTTGTTGGGTCCTGGGAACCTCTTGCTTCCCTGGCATCTGGGACTTTCTAGTGGCTACCCCAGGTTCCCCATCACCCACTGCTACACACCTCTGTTCAATTTCCTGACCCTCTGTACTTCTCCCCTGTCTCCTCCCACACCTAATCCTTCCTCCCTTTCTCTCTCCCTCCCAGGTATCTACCTCCCGTGATTATTTTGTTTCCTCTTCTAAGTAAGACCAAAGCATCCACACTTTGTTCTTCCTTCTTCTTGAGCTTCATATGGTCCGTGAGTTGTATCATAGGTATTTGGAGCTTTTTGCCTAATATCCATTTATCAGTGAGCACATATGTAAGCCTAAGAAATGCTTTCCAGCAGGTGGTCATGGTCCACGTCTTTAATCTCAACAATGGTGGGGGGGGGGAGGTGTGCAGAGGCAGATGGAACTCTGAGTTTAAGGCCAGTCTGGTCTACAGAGTGAGTTCCAGAACAGAAAAACCCTGTCTCAAAAAACAAAAACGGATGGATGGATGGACAGACAGATAGATAGGAGGGGGAAAGGGAAGAGAAATGCTTTCTAAAATTTCTGTGAAGTAAACTCTTATATGGAGTATATGCTTTTGTTTATATGGAGAAATCAAGGTAGAACTGAGCTAGAAGAAGGAGCTACACAGTCTCCCAGGGAAGAAAAGGCATCAATGAATTTACCTAGCTGTGAATCCTGTGAACTACAAGAGCAACTTGACAGGTAAGATGTACCCATCTATCTATATCACTACTGTTAGGAATGTACTAACTGCTCCCTGATTAAATTTGAAACCAATCCCATAGGATGGAATCCATGTCTGGTATATAAACGGTTAAAAACTCATAGTAGGAGAGATCATAGGCCCTAGGGGGTAAGCTGAATACTGTTGCTCAGCTAAACTGACATTGTGTCAATTTTAAATATTGATGTTTATACCTAGAGGCCACTGCTACTCTTGACTCTCATCAGAGAAGGCTATTTTCAGGGAATGTGATGGAGAATCATGGCTGTATATGGTGCTGATAAGTGATGGGTAAGTGTTCGTTCCTTCTTGAATACCTCTAAGACTCAGGGAGCACTGTGGAAGAGTGGTGTAAAGAATGGAAGAGCAAGAAGATAGGAAGAAGAGTCGTGAATGTTATCTTGTAGACAAGACACACAGTAGCCAGTGCCACTGTGAACTCACAGCAGCTGCAGATGTCTGTACTGGGTCTGCACAAGAATGGGCCTAACAGCAGCAATAAGGCATAGATGACGGAGAAACTCAGGGGTTTCTGCCCATCAACTGCTAGACTAATTGTGACTGATAGCCTCATGAAGAGGGGTAATTATGCTCTTCAGTTATGAATGCATGGATGATTCCACCAGGCTCCAAAGGATAGTTCCAATCTAATGATCACAAATTGTCTTGGTTTAACTAATTGGGTTACAAACCAAACATTATGAATCTGGTAAAGGAACTGATGACAGGGAGAAGGAGGACATGAGACAAGGTAGGGGAGAGAGGAATCAGAATGCATTATATCCATGCATAAAGTTGTCAACAAAATAATCCATTAAAAGTCAATGTTTTGCCTTGTACTGAATGGTGTGTTGTTTTTCGTTTTTGGAATTGTTGCAGAGTCTTGTCTCCAGTATTTCCTATAAATCAGCAGCTGGATCTAGAGGTTTAATAAGAGTAGGGTTTGATGTCAACAGGAAAATTTCATGATAGAGTTATGACATTTATTCAGGGTGTATATGATGTAGAACTATCTCTGTGATACTAAAATTCAACTATATGTGCAGGTGCTTCCAGCCCTACACAGCCACTAGAAAGCTCCCCATTAGCACTTCACCTATCAGCTTATCAGTCCTTCTCAATGTATTAGCTGGAAAACCTCATAAAGGAAAACCTTACCTTACAAACTGTTTGCTTAGCTTCACAATATATAGTTGTACAGGAAAGTAATTACTGAATTTTTTATTTAGCAATTATCAAAATAATGAATTGTTATTTAATAAACTCTAAAATGAACAAGAAGCTCAGAGCTTTACCATATTTGATGAATTTTAATTTACTGTAGTTACTTGTGTTTAATGCTCAAGTTATTCTAGCTTTAGCCAATGTCATTCTTTTCAAATTGGCTCTAAGTCCTTTCATAGAACCTCAATGGCTTTTGATAGCTTCTCTGCTATTTTTCATGACAAGACATCCTAGGTTCATCATGTAACTTTCTGTACAAGACCTGAAATAGCCATTTTTTTTTTTAGGGTCTGGTTCCTTTCAGTGTGAATATCTTGTGTTCAGTTGAAAGTTCTTGAAATTTCAGTATTTCAAGTGTATGGTGCTGTCCTGGGCTTCTGGTGCTGGTTTCATTCAATGGCACCTGGGGGGGGGGGCGGTTTAGAGGGGATCAGATACCTGTGCCCAGCTATACTGCAGTCTGTGAGCACTGGGTTACACTGTTAGAAATAGACACCATATGTTCCAGCCATTGTTACTTTTTACTCACATAAAAGAAACCCAAAAGTAGGCAGTTTGAATCTTTGAATGTAGCTACATGCTCATCAAGGACATAGCCACTTTTAATCTTTTTATATCAACCTATGACCCAAGAAAGCTACTGAAGCCTCAGCTTTATGTCTGCATTGCAGCTCGGGAAGCAGCAGAAAGGCCCAAGGGCAAAAGAGCACATCTCTGTGTGGAATCAGTTCCCTTTAATGAGGCGTCTCTTTAGTTTCATGTAACACTCCCGACATCTCATTAGCCAAACCTCAATAACATGGCTACCTCAAGTTGAAAGGAAGACTGAGAAATACCTTTTGTTCCAGACAGCAATGTGCCAAGTTAAAAACAAAAGACCTAAAACAAAAAACAAAGCAAGGTTCAATGATAAAGAAGCAGAACATGGATGTGGGGAGCAAGCCAGGGGAAAGTCTTTCCGATGCACAAATTAACCATTTCATACCTCTTTTTTTGTATCTCAATTGCAATAAGTTCATAACAACCACACAGTGAGGTATGAATTCAATTAATAATTTTAATTTTGCATAGCATATGCTTATATTGACACATTGCTTACAAGCAAGAAGAAAGCCTTATTCTGTAAGGACTGTACAGGATTTCAAAGAACATTTTAGTAAGATTATAATTGCTAAGTCTTTCTAAGATTATTATAGATCTGTTGGCATTCTCTAAATTGAAGGTGCAGGATAAATCTTACTTATATATTTTGTTGCTATCAATGCCTGCTACAATAGTCACTGTTAGCCATAAGTAGTAAGCAGAAACGTATCTCATCCAGAAACCTAGGAGGCCTGCTCTCACCAGTGTGGGTAGTTACACACCCTATCAGTCTACTTTACTAAGCTGTTACTGAAGCAAGTTCATCTTCCCATTATCCCAAGTTGCTGCTAAGAATCACCAGCAGCACTCAACACACAAAAGCAATCCTGTACCTCTGTCTATCAAGGTATGATTGGGTTAAAAATCCTCAACAAATCAAAAAGATTGTTTTATATTTTTTATTTTTAAAGGGAGGGAAGGTTACAGTAAAAAATACATTCCTCATCTACCATGTGCTATACACACAGTAGGGTTTATACTAACACTTATCTAACCTCGAAGGGTTAAGCTCTTTCCACCAGGCCACAATATCAGATTATCTGGTTCCAAATCACTATATGTCTCTGCCAACTAGGTAAGAGCAGAATACTTGCTCATGGCTTGTGCAGAGACAAAGAGCAGCACTGTGCACCAGGTCTGCCCCTCAAGTCTCAACGGTCTCCAGCTTAACTTTCTCCAGCAGCAGCACAAGGAGGAGCGAAGAGCTGCTTTGCATCCAGAAAAGCAACACTGCAGTGGCACTAAATTCTTCTTTGAAGTAGTGTACAGCACTGAAGGGAAAGGCTCTCTGCTTGCTTCTAAGCAATGTGTTAAACTAAGCATAAGCTATATAAATAAATCAGCTCAGAAAGGAGTTGCAGGCCTCTGCAGCTCTGAGATTTCTCCACTCATTAGGAAAGCTAAGAAAAGAGCCTAATGATGTGTTTGCTCTGCATGTGT
The DNA here is from genome assembly GCA_019843965.1 of Rhynchomys soricoides. Taxonomy (NCBI): domain Eukaryota; kingdom Metazoa; phylum Chordata; class Mammalia; order Rodentia; family Muridae; genus Rhynchomys; species Rhynchomys soricoides. The sequence goes on from JADRCH010000365.1 coordinate 55,082, forward strand.
ATGCTCCGCATAGTGGGACTTCACAGTTTTCCAAGGAAGTTCTACAAGTGCTGTCTGTTGGCAGTAAGTTCTCACATAACATCTTCTCTCAAGTTTGATGTGAAGACAGGAATGACACAAGGAAGTCTCATCAGAAGTTGGATGGTAGTGATTTTTAAAATCTCACCACTACCCCATCACAACCTTTCTCTGTGGAGTTCTGGTTGTCCTGTAACTCTCTTTGTATATGAAGGTGACCCTGAACATCAGAGGTCTGCCTGCCTTTGCCTCCTGAGTACTGGGATTAAAGGTGTGCACCACCTTGCTGGCTTAGCAACTTTTAAAATACTAAAGACATGACATCTTAGTCATGTAGAAAAAAGTCTATATGTGGATAGTAGATGATTTTAAAAAAAAAAAAATCACATGATTTTTTTTAAATGTAATTATTGTGGGAAGCAATTCTGAGGCATTTCAGAAAGCATTTTACAAAAAATGTGGACAGACTATAACAGGAATCATCATGTAAAAATAACCTATTAAAAACTGTTTAAAATTTATTATAAATTTCTCTTAATAATAAATATTCAACAGAATAGTGAGTAGGAGACAAGGGAGCCTCTTACAAAAGGAAGAGGAAGAGGCTAGCAGTTTTGAGTCCTTATCAGTCATCACATTTTCTTCTCTGAACTAGAGAGACAGGTTCTATTTTCCAGATAAGAACAGATGTTGAGTCAAGTGCTGACTCACCCAGGCTTTGCTCCTGCTGCCCATCACTACTTGTACTAGCTCTCTCACTGGCACCCCAAAAGTGTCTGGGACTAAATGAGATCACATATGTACCTATGAAAGTGTGGAAATGTTTTTAAACAGGAAAGTGACTGAATTGGGTAAACTGTAAAGTTCTATTTTCCTTTCAAATAGGTTACTAATTTGTTCAAAATTATAATTTGACCCAGGACTAATAAATGGTGCAGGTAGAAATCTAACAAATGATATGAATGTTGAACTAAATCCAGATTATAGGCCTAACTACAATTTTAAGTTCTTTGTTTGTTTTTTGAAACAGGGTTTCTCTGTGTAGCCTTGGATGTCCTGGAGCTCACTCTGTAGACCAGGCTGGTCTCGAACTCACAGAGTCCGCCTGCTTCTACCTCCCCAATACTGGGATCAAAGGCGTGCGCCACTACATCCTGCCAATTTTAAACTTTAATCCGATGTTTGCCACACTACATTTCTGCTCAACTTCATTTCTTATCATTTATTTTTGTATTACTAGAACATGCAAAACTTTAAGAAAATGTGTTCCAGATGTCATTTACTTGCTCTCCAAATTTTCAAAACAGCCAACAAAATTTTTTATATTCAATTTCTAACAAAGCCTTCAATGAAGTAGCTCCTATTTTAGATGATATAAGCTGAAGAAATCTATAAAGTACTCACTAAAGAAAATGTCATTCAAAATTCTAAATTAAACAGGTTATATGTGAGACCAACGGCAGTTTAGGCCAGAAGTAATCCAAATGTCCATCAACTGGTGACAGGATAAAATGGCTCATGTGTACAACGGAATATAACTCAACAACATACTGATTCTAATATCTACCTGTGATGGTTTGTATATGCTTGGCCCAGGAAGTGGCACATTTAGGAGGTGTGGCTTTGTTGGAGTAGGGGTGTCACTATGAGTGTGGCCTTTTAAAAACCCTGATCCTAGCTGCCTGGAAGCCAGTCTTCTCCTAGTGTCCTTCAGATGAAGATGTAGATCTCTCAGCTCGGCTTACACCATGCCTGCCTGGATGCTGTCATGCTCCCACCTTGATGATTATGGACTGAACCTCTGAACCTGTGAGCCAGCCCCAGTGAAATGCTGTCCTTATAAGAGTTGTTTTGGTTGTGGTGTCTGTTCACAGCAGTGAAACCCTAACTAAGACACTACCCCAACATGGATGAATCTCCAAAACATAATTTAAGGCCACTCACTGCATATAACCCCATTTCTGTTAGTGGCTAGAAGAGAGAACTATCAAGGAGAATGATAGTAAAAAAAAATTAGGAATTTTCTGGGGCAATAAAAATATTCTAGACTTTGACTGTTGAGGGAGTAAATAAAAAAGCTCACTTAACTGTATATTTAAAGGGAGCACACTTTATTATATACAAATTACACTTCAAGCCAGACTCAGTTGCAGAGTCAAATTAGTAAGACTGTCTCAAAATAACAAGTTAAAGAGGAAGGAGGGTATAGCTCACAATGTAGAGTACTTGCCTAGCATGCAGAAAGCCAGAGTTCAAATCTAAGTACCTCAACTTCCCCCATCCCCCAAAGCAAATAATTTTTAAAAATATGACTCTTTAAACAACATGTAAAATCAGTCATCAATATATGCATATAAGCCATCTTTGGCAATAAGCCATATTTAAAATATGGCTTTTGCAATAAGCCATATTTGTTTTTGAGATGGTCTCACTCTGAGGCCGAGGATGGTCTTGAACTCCCAGTCACTTTGCCTTAGCCACCTAACTGCTAGAATTTTGGGCATGCATCACCTTATCTGGTATATATACACATGTATGTGTGCCTGCAAGTGTGTGCACTAACACACACACACACACACACACACACACACACACACAGTTTTTAAAAGTAACATGACAATGAAGAAACTAGTTGAAGAGATAAGATGAACAAAGGTAGAACCAAGGTTAAGTTGTGTACTTTGAGAAATATACCACGCTTTAGAGTCTGACAGACTTACATTTGAATCTTGCTAAGACAGGCAATCTTTAAAATTATTTTTCATTTTAAAATTATTTATTTTATATGTGTAAGTCTGTACACCACTCATGTGCTTGATGCCTGCAAAGGTCAGAAGATAGGGTGTGGATCCCCTGGAACTGGATTGACAGACTGCTGTGAGCTGCCATGTGTGTGCAGGGAAACAAGCCCAGGATTTCTCAAAGTGCTCTTAACCACTGAACCATCTTTTCACCTCAAGATAGACAATATTATATAAATTAAATAACCTTTCTCTAAAAATCTTTCTCATCTTTAAATCAGATATAATATCTACTTATGAAATAGGTACAAGATAAAAATGAACACCTTCATGTAGTGCCTATCACATAGCAGACACTCATCGTAGGCAGAATGAGGGAAATGCTTAGCAAGTTATGCCCTTGAAAGCCAGCAAAATTAAATGATCTTCCTCTAACAGTTCATTTAATCAAATATTTAATAAACATCTACTGCCATCTTCTCACATACACAATCTGAAAAATCAGAGTACACGTTCCCCTGAAAAGAGTACTTTTCTTTAAGCTTCTGTAATTTTTATTATCTCATAAAAGTTGCTAAGAGCAGCAATCAAGACAAAAAAATATAATCTGCCTTTACACAGAATGATATATTGGTCAGGAACATAAATTTTATCAGACATAAATGGGAATTATGTAAAATTTAACCTAAGCTTTCCCAGATGAACAATTTTCCAAACAAACAGGAAGGGGACTGAACTAGATTAACTACAGTACTCTAGGATTTTTCTTCCACCTCCTATTTAAGGCTTCACCTCACTCAGAGTGAAGGATATATTTTTGTCGGCTTTAAAACAAATGCAAGCAAACTATAGCACAGAAATTCTGTTTAGCTAAGTAATCCAGCTGTAGTAGACATAAAATTTTATGCAAAAATATACCTTAATGTACAAAATATATTTCCTATACATAATATAATCTAGAAGTTAAAACCATACTTTACTGATATTTATGTAAGCAGTTTGCACAATAATCAACATGATTATTTAGAAATGAAAGTTGAACCTACATACTAGACAAAAAGCAAAAGTGTACTTTCTGTCCACTTCCCATCACCTCCTTGACCACTTCCTTGTGTTTGTGCAGGCATCACAACTACCTCACAGGCACATCGATGCATTCTCTCCCTACCATAAGCTCTACCACATAGCCTATACACTGCTTCATGCCTTAAAAAGGTAAGAAAGGGCCTCCAAGACAGAAGTTTAATTATTATTCAGACTTGGGATGTAGCTAATTGGTAGAGTTCTTGCCTAGGACGCCTTAAGGTCCTGGGTCCAACTCCCAGCATCGAAAAATAAATTGTTACTCACATTTGATAAGTTTTAGATTTCAAAGGCTAACAGATACTGATTAAGAAATCAAAAGTTAACATGACACACAAGTCTTCCCTTTTCCATTATGCCAACTGCAATGCAACTAAAGCTTCTACACAGTCCAAGAGAACATGGATTATATGGCCTGTGGTAAATATTCATAATTGAGGCTGTACTTCTTTCTGGAGAGCCTTTTTTTTTTTTTTTTTAAATTTCTAGGAAGACAGAATTTAAAAGGAAGACAGAATTTAAAAAGAAGTCTAAGCTGGGCTGGGCAGTGGTGGCGCATGCCTTTAATCCTAGCACTCAGGAGGCAGAGGCAGGTGGATTTCTGAGTTTGAGGCCAGCCTGGTCTACAGAGTGAGTTCCAGGACAGCCAGGGCTACACAGAAAAACCCTGTTTAGAAAAACAAAACAAAACAAGCAAAAAAAAAAAAGTCTAAAGGTACATGCTGAATGTGAAGACAGGATACCTGTTTTCAATCCCTTCTTTTTCTTTCTTTCTCTTATTGTTTTTGTTTTTGAAGACAGATTTTCTCTGTATAAAAGCCTCTGTAAACCAGGCTGGCCTCAAACTCACAGAGATCCGCCTGTTTCTGCCACCCAAGTTCTGGGATTAAAGGCATATGCCGTCACCAACCGGCTTATCCCTCCATTTTCTACCCCAATTCCTTTTCAAAATTTTTATTTTTCTAGTTATTCATGAACAACTCAAAAAATGGTGTTATTCACTATTCAAATTCTTCCATCAAACGCAGTAATACTTGGCCATTATCTGAACTATTTTTTTGTCTCTATTTCCCTCTAAAACCTTATTAATATGCTTGGTAACATCTTGTAGGTCAGGGATGTTGTGTTGTTTTTCTTTCTTTGAGTATTTCTCTTGGTGTTTCATTTAAACAATTATCACATCTTAATTTACTTAGAGTCTGTGTGTTGGCACATTATGTACCATGATATCCATGCAGCTCAGAGGACACCTTCGGCTCTCTCTGTCTACCATATAGATCCCAGGGACCAAGCCTGGGCAGCCAGTGCCCTTGGCAGTCCAGCTGGACACTCGTACAGCCACATCCTCAGGTTTTAACCTTTCCTTTTCTCCTGAAATATTGAACATGCTAATGCATCCCACTTCAGACACTGCTCTCCCCTTACAGAAGTTCTATTTGGGTCTCTTTCTATAATAACTTACATTTTCCTTGGCATGTTCATGTTTTCCTTTGTTCAACTGAACATATTAAGTACATCTGTAATAGCTGCCTTAATGTCCATATCTCATAATCCCATCACATGTTGGGATCTTCTATCTTTTTACTGATTGATTTTTGTCCTTGCTAAGGATCATATTTTTCTCCCTTTTCACGTGTCTGATAATTTTGTGTTAAGTACTGTATTTTCCAAATTATTATGAATATATTTATCTTGTATGCTTAACTTCAGCATTCAGTAACATATTGTATTTTTAAAAAGCAGTTACTATTCGTAATACACATAAATGAAAATGTCCTCACTGCATTTCACCCTCCTGAGTGACATGTACAGCACAGCATTTGTTGTTACACGTAAACACACAAAGCCTTTTATTCTTGTATAACCTAGCCCTTGCCAACTACTGCTTTACTTTTGTGACTCTGACCATTTTAAATGGCCCTTATATGGTGTAATGGCAAAGCATCTATCTAGCTTTTTAAAATAAGGTCCCAAATCTATTTTAAGAGGGCTCTGACATCGAGAATAATGACCTCCTAAAGGCTCTCACATTGGAAGTAAGTCCATTTATTTAGCATATTGCTAAATTAAGTTTTAGGTGGTGATAAAAGTCTTGAAAGCAGAAACATCTTGAAGACTAATTACGGAATCTAAGAAACAAGAGAATATAAAAATTGACAAAATAAACAGAGAACAAGGGTTATAGTATAAGACCACCATAATGTGTACCAATATATAGACTGTAGAAGTTTCAGGAGAGAAAGAAAGGGGCAGAGATTGTTTGGGAAAAAAACTATAGTTCCAAATCGCCCAAATTTGTTGAAAGATGAATAGAAACATCCAGAAAGCATCATGAACTCCACGTAGAAGGAACAGAGCTTAGCCACCACTGTAGAAAGCAAAGATGCTCTACAGCCTAATAACTCTGTACTTCACATACTCCCCCAAAGAAATGAAACGTGGTCATAAAGTTCTAGCTGTACCCTCACATTGATGGCAGCACTGTTCATGCACATGACCTGTATGTCCAACACAGATGAACAGATACATGTGGCAAATACATACAGTGGGGTATCCTTTACTCTTGTTTCAAAAGAAGAGAATTCTAACATATGCTATAAAATAGATACATTTTAAGGGCATTATGCTAAGTGAAATAAGTTACACACAGAAAACAAATACTATACAACTTATAATAGTTACAATGAAATAGAAAGTCACAATTAAAGAGACAGAAGATTAGTGGTTGCCAGGGGAAGCTGCTAAGAACTTATTTTAATGGGTACAAAATTTCAAAGTGAAAGACTGTAGAGAAAGATGAATAGCATACAACTAAAAATGGCTAAGACCACAAATTTCATGTTAGACATATTTCAACACATACACAAAAATAAAAACAAAAGTACATAAAGTAAGATTTAATCTTAGAAGCCAAACTAATAATTTAATTTACAGAGTAAAAGATTAAGAGTTTAGTGGCTGTTCAAAGTCACACAACTAGTCTGGCAGCAGTAACTTCTGGATGCAAGACTTCCAAATCCCACATTTTAATTTACCACTTGTGCTGATCTACTTACAACTCAGGAAGGAATTAACAAATATATTCAAATAATGCGTTTTATATTACCCACACAGTCTATAATCTACTTTATCCTAGAATGTTTTAAAAGAACATTAAGTCCTGAACTCTTTCTTTATTATTTTGCTCTTTTGCTTTACCAATGCCAGTTAACATTTACCAAGTTTTAAGGGAAAGGTCCATATAGGCTGCTGGCTCTTATACCCCAAGAAAGTTTCTCATACAATTTTGTCATACTTGAAATATTTTCTGTTGATTTGAAGATAATATGCTAGAAACAGTTAATTAATCCTTGGTATGTAGATGAATTTGTATTAAGTGTACTATAACATGCCACTAGTAAAATAAAAATGTAAGTAAATTTTGACAATTCTACATATAGTCATTAAAGCTTAGCATTACTACAGAATAAAATATAGTTAATATAAAGATAATCATTGTAGAGTTTATTGATCTACCATAAAATGAGTTTACTGACAAAACAGTTTTCTTATAAACAAATCACCATGCATCAGAAAACACATGTCTGTATTACTATTAGCTGAAATTCAGAAATTAAACACATGCTCAGTAACTCTGTGACAGTCCAGTGAAATGCTTATAGAAATGATACTTAGTGACCCAGAGGCCTAGGGCACCCAGGCGTCATACCACAGGGCACAGGCAGAGGAGGATACCCAGAGGCCTGCCTGCTCAACTGAAGTGAGAGCCACTAAGATGAACAATTATGCGGTGGACAGATGGGAGAAAAAGAGAAGCAGAACAGATTGAATACTATGAAGAGAGGCAGAACTGGAGACCTGAGCATGGAAAGGAACAGCCTACTGTGAACTGCCACCTGAGGCCATGGTGAAATTCCAGTCCATGTTGCTGCTGAAGGCCATGTCTGAGTCTGTGGCCATATAGCAGCAGGGGTCTGTGTCTATGACCGTGATTCATATTGCCACTAAAGACCATGTGAAGGTCCCTGGTCTGGGCTACTGCCTGGGACCATGTTGATGTCCAAGAGCTGTGTAGAACTGACCCTACCCCTTTTACAGGCTGCAGTACTTGAGATAGCAGGCCCTGCACCTTACCTGGGCAGCACAGTAGAGCTGGCCCTGATGGTGAAACCATAGGTGAGTCAACTCTGAGGGTGTAAGAGGAGAGGTGGTCCAGCCCCTTGCTAGTTACAGCACATGAGAGAGCAGCCACACCTTGACTTGGCAGCACAGTAGAGCTGGCTCTGGAGGCATGGGTGTGGGTGGGCTGGCCCTGAGGGCATTCGAGCAGGACAGAGGACCCTGCCCCTTGCCAGCTGTAGCACTGGGGCAGTGCTGGAGAGCTCACCCTGGTGGTGTGGATGCAGGAGAGCTGGCGGGCTGACCAGTTCAGTTACCAGGTAGGCCAGAGCTCCAGGGCTTTGAGTTAGACCACCCCAACATCTACCCCAACTGCAAACTGCTGGAGCACATGAAGGGGCCAGTTCTGCAGGTCAAAGATGCAGGAGCTCCATGACACAGGGCAACAACAGGAGATCGGAGAGGAGTCCTGGTAAGGATCCTGTAGCAGAAGCCAGAGGCCTTGAAACAAGCCAAGGACTCACTGCAATGAACACTTGCCAGTAAAGATATATTTACAAAAGGGAACAGATTGTAGGACACATTGTGACACACTGCAGCTTCGCGATGAAATGTCTTTACTCTTTCTTTTCTTCTGGGGGAGAGGTTGTAAGGGTAGAGGGTATGAAGGGATGTGGAGATAAGTGGGATTGGGGTACAGGATGTGAAGCTCACAGAATCAATACAAAGTTTTTAAAAATACAATTACAAATGTTTTAAATTTCCAGCTTTCTTTCCTTAAAAGTTTTAAATTCATTTTCTGAGAACAAAGCAAACACAAATATCACATCCAAACCTATTTCAAACCAAATACTCTCTCAGACTAGGTGTCACATATATGTTTCAAATCCAATGGGTTTTTTTATTTTTAATTTTTTTTTTTTTAAAAAAACAACACTGAAAATTACATAAAGTTTATTTTTAGTAAGTTACCCAGAATGAGTTCCCTCCAAATCCTTATTTTTCCCCTTCGGATTTTGGTATCTAAAACAGGTACTTCTTTAATACAAGTTGGAAATGCATTATAATTTCTACATAGATTACTATATGCTTTCATTTTTTCTTTAGCCTTTTAGAGGTTGTTGAGAAGCACAGCATATATCTTACTCAACTCCAATTTTAATTTATTCTAATGTTTCTAAACATTCACAATTTTAGGAATAACATTAAATTAGATCTAGTACCCAAGAACATACAAACCTATGTGCTGATGTCCCTTTTGTGAAGCAGCACACTATCTTCATGAAACCTCCATAAATCCTTCCCCTATAAACCACCCCCAGATTACTCACACACCAACTGGTAGAATACAAATGCTTTGTCAGTAGTTGTCATACTGTATTGTTTAGGGAATTACCACAAGGAAATAAAGTTTATATAGTTTTTCTTGCAAGCATCTTTGTGTTGATATTGATCAAATCCACCAATATGGAACTTGCTAAGATGGAGGACCAACCACATTAAGTGGTTGAATTCATACTTTAGAGGGAAATGTAATTCCTATTTTAACTGCTAGATGATTTTGTTATGTAGCCCAGGCTAACCCTGAACTTTCAATCTTTCTTCATTAGCCTCTCAAGTAACCTACATTGCACTACCAAGGCTGGCTCACTAATGTACTTTTATATTAGGATATTTTCATTTAAAACTTCATGTGCTGTAAATTACTTAATTAGGGCAGTTATTAATAACAATCACCATTCTCTCAAAGTCTTAGTAGTTCTGTTTAACCTTACTAGGTAAAGCAAAATACAGTTGGCATGAATCTTTTTTTTAGAATGGGTACAAAACTATTACACAAGCTTTTAGTTTTGAAAACATGGAGCACTACTCAGAAATAAATAAGCGCTTGGCACACAACCACCAACGGCATTACATCTGTGTTTAATACATCAATTATCTCGGAAAACTAGTATTGCTTTTTATTTTTAATTTATTTATTGTTTGTGTGGGTTTTGGGGTACAGGATTTCTCTGTGTAGACCTGACTGGCCTGGAACTCACTCTGTAGACCAGACTCAGTGATTTGCCTGCCTCTGCCTCCACTACATTTAGCTAGAAAACTAGGACTTCTAAGGCTTTCACTTCAAAGTTTTAGGCTTGGTACAGGTAGACAATTACATGCATATTTAAATTTAAAGGAATGAACTCAACACTGAAGTGCTAAGGTAGCCACAGATAAAGACTACTGAGTGGATAAGGCTATGTTTCGATAAAACATTATTTACTAAAACAAATGGCCAGGCTGCAGGCCAATTTGATGACTTTTGCCCCAGGCAAACATTTCTTTCCACTATATTGCACCTTCAGTAATCATACCATCCTGCTCCCTTTGTATCTGGTAGTTGTTACAAGGAACACTGATCATTTAAATGGTAAATGACTTCCACTACCCACTCTCGGTTGACAGGATCTCATGTATTCATTCCAGTGGGTCTTCCAACCTGCTAAGGAGCTGAAGATGACCTTGGATTTCTAACCCTCTTGCCTCTGTTTCCAAAGTGAGATTAGAGGTGTCCCCCACCACACCTGGTTTAAGTGGTGTGAGGGATGGAACCCAGGGCTTTGTGTGTGCCAAGCAAACATAAAAGGCTTTAAGAACCCATAAAAATGGTTTTAGGTACAAATCTCTAAAGACTCAGAAATAAAACTGTTTTAATAAAATAAACATTAAGATATGTTTGAAAACATGTCAGGGTACAAAAATACATTTTATTAAATAATCTTACCTTAATCAAATGAAAGAATCAAAATCTTAGTACATTTCTGGCTTCAATTAAAAAAATATTTGAACCAAAACTTCAGTTTCTTGTTAAATTCCTAGAACAAAATAAAAAGCCTTTAAGCAAGGTTCTGGTTGCAGATAAAATACAGAAATACAACAGTCCAACCGGCCCACCAACTGAATGTAGTGATAAGTCCTGGATAAAATGCCTAGAGTAGAAAGTCATGGCAATAGGCAGTTCCTACAAGAGGACCAGAACACAAGCACTGTTTTAAAATGGCCATCACTTTGTTCTCTTCTAGTATCATTCAGCCTGAAGTGTACATAGCCCAAATGAAAAGTTTCATGTTCCAGCTGTGACTGAAGAGGGAAGAAGAAAGGAAGGAATCACACATCCTTCACAAGAAAGTAAAGGAAAACACACACACACACACACACACACACACACACACACACACCTCTCCTCCATCTTCAGCTCAGCAATCTGTAGGAGCAATAGCAATAAAGATCATGAGTCTAAAACTCAGGGGCAAGGGAACCTTGCTCTCTGATCAGAGGTGCTACAGTCCCAAGAGGACATAGGGAATCCTTAGTGTGTATGTTTCTTGTCTCCCCCCCCCCCCCCCCCCGTCCTCCTATTGCTTAGTCTTAAAGATGAGCACAGCTTCAAGGAGCGCACCTTAACATATAAAGCTTCACCTTTCTGATCAGAGATTGGAAAAGGGGACTCCAGCGACCACTAAACAAGGAGACCAACACTGTAGCAAAATACCATAGCGTAGGTGCACCTACATGAAACGTGATGGGATTACAGACTGACAGCCTGCCCAATGTTGAAAACATACTACAAGATGTATTTAGTACACCTAGCCTGCTGAACACCACAGCCTAGTCTATATGCACTCAGGCTGCTATTTAGGCCACAAGTAGGTGAGAGCCTCTAATAAAAGCCTTTTTCAAAATAAAGTGTTAAGTATCTTGTGTAATTTACTGAACATTATACTGAAAGTGAAAACCTGTGACAAAGTTGAGAAGACCCCAGGTCTAACCACCATAAATGGAGGGCTGTTTGGATTGAATGATAAATCAACATATTAACTGTACACACTGATAGAAATAACCAAGAAGGGAAAAAACCTCCCTTAATCACATCCATTTGCTTTCCCACGACATGAAACTTCACTGCCCCAGCCCAAGTATGGGCTGAATTCAGCAACTCATTTCCAAAGGTCAGACTACAGAACGGCAAAACTACTTTGTTCTGGAAAAACTGAGCAAACACTACCTTTCAAAGTGTCTTCATGTACTTACTCCCAGAAAAAACTGTAAAAGGACACTTTTGGTTCTGGGTTGCTACTTACTAAAACCCACACTTTAATCCTGAGGAAAAGTACCAGACAAAGCATATGAGATACATTCTATAGAACACCTGACTAGAACTCAAAATCATTAAGATCATGTAAAGCAAAGACAAGACAGGAAACTGTCACAGACTATAGGAGACATTCCACGAAAGTCACGTGGAATCTTGGACTAGGAGGAAACTAGTGAGGAATGAGTTTGAAACCCAAAGTTGCTGTCAACTTGACTACTTCTAGAATTAACTAAAGTCCAAGCAGTTGGGTACACCTGTGAGGGATTTTTTTTCTAGATTGGATCATTTGAGGTTCAGAAGACCCACCAGCATCTGAGCCATACTTTCTGGTGGTAGCCTAGAGAAAAAGACATGGAAGAAGGAAGCTTTTGCTTTTTTGCCTGCTTGCCCTCACTCTAGCTGGCAAATTCATTCTATAACTGGTATTAGAGCCTACTTCTTTGGGATTCCAATATATATTGAAGGTCAGCACGCCTCCTAGACAAAATTAATATTAGATTCTTGGACTTTCCATCAGGAAGCAACCATTGTTGGACTATCAGGATCACAGCTTGTAAGTCACTCTAATAAATCGTGTGTGTGTGTGTGTGTGTGTGTGTGTGTGTGTGTTTGTGTTCATTTTATCAGCTCTGTTTCTTTATAGAACTTCGACTAATTTAACAGATATTAAAGCCGCAATGTTAGTTTTACGCAACTAATAAAACTTAGCTGGCATAGTGATATACACCTGTAATTCCAGTTATTTGTGAAGCTGAAGCAAGAAAATCACTACTTATAGTCCAGACAGGACTATATAGTGAAATCCCAGCTCAAAGACAAAACAACCCCAAAAGAATAAGCCCAAAAAGCTTTTTGTAAGAATACTGACTTGTGGGACAGGGATAGGACTCAATTTGTAAAGTGCCTCTATACAGACATGAGGACCAGATTTAGATCCCTAGCATCTAAATAAAAAAGCTTTTGGGACCCAAATGCTTCGGAGAGGGGCATGTTGAGAGAGGAAGACCCTAAGGGCATTCTGGCCAGCCAGTCTATCCAAAATGGTGAGCTCTGGGGGCAATATGAGGTTTGTCTCAAAAAGGAAGATAAGAGCAATAGAGAAAGACACCCAGTACAGACCGCTGGCCTTCATGTGCAGGCACTCTGGCAAATGCATGTGTTCCCCAGTCCCATCCCCACATACCCTCCTAACTTACAATAGCTTGGGGGGGGGGGGTTTTACATAGAAAACATTCTGAAAATGAAAAACAATACTTCATTTGCTTTTTTATTATGGGGGAAAATAAGAGTTTATTATCAGGGAAAGCTAGGTATTTGAATAAATAGGGTGAGGAAAAGCAAGTTGATTAAGTGGGAAAGGGATTTCACAAGTAATCACACTGTTGTTTATCTTACCTCCACTAAGAAAGCAGAACTACAAGCTTCCAATAAATGATTATTGCATTACTCATATACGGTCATAAAACATCAATGTCTACACAGTATAATGAAATAAAATTAAATACACTGCCCCAGGTCTCACTTTCTTCCTATCATTTACTCTTTTGATTATTCTTTATCCTACTTATTTTAAAAAATAACACCCAGCCAAACTTCTGTTGAAGGCAAACTCAGTTCTCTCCTGTGCTGCTAACATCAGCAACAATTTCTCAGAGCCATTCTTCTTTCATCTGCATTTGCACTAACTTCAAGTGGAAGATAAGGGTCTATAAGAAACAGCTCACATCCAAGGCCTTCTGTTCTAAGATTACATTCAATTAGAAATGAAATGATATGCTTCAATAATTTAGGTTTGCTCCACAAATACATGGTGAGGAAAATAATTTAGACTGGTTACTGAATTCTTTTTAACCAGAGTTCTCTGTATGTGGTATTTGTAAAAATCCAACAAGGTCAGTTTAGCGTCATCATTCATTCATTCATACAGTTCCTACTAGAAAGCCATGTGCATAGTATTGTTTCGCATAATCTCACTAGATGTTAAATTTATGTTTTAGAAGGCTGTTTTATAACCAAATCAGACTCCCCAAAATGCAAGACACTTGCCAACAGCTTCTAGCAGGGTTGGTACATCTTAGCTGCCTGCCCTTCTGTGGCACTGGATGCATTTAAGCAGCTCCTATATTTTAATGTTCAGAATCAGAGATTTCAATCCTCTCTCCAAAGAATCAAGAAAACCTCAATCATTATTTCTTCTTTCTTCCCTTTTGTTGTGTAGGATCTATGACACCAAACTTCTCTTTGTCTTTAGTGCTTACAGTACTGCCAGCATATAACAGCCATTTGAATAATTTAGTCATTAACAAACATTTAATAAGAGAAATAAAACAAGACAAAATCCTGTGATCATGGAAATTACTGAGTAAATATAGTTGGCCTTTAGAAGATGTAAAAGGCAATGGGAAAGAAGGTCAACACACAGCTGCTTAGAGTGGACTATGACCTCATCTGTGGTTGCATAACTCAAGTGGAGGTCACAAAAACTTTGGCAACAGTAAAAGGTTCTGCATGTGCAACAACCAAGAATTGATTCAAAACCCAACAAGCAATGAGCCCAGAGTGTTTGGGCAGTGTCCTCAGACTCCACTGCAGCCATCTGCAAACTACCCAGATTGTGCACATGCCTTCCTGCCATGGAACGCCGATGCACACTGCCTCAAGCATCTACGCTCAGACTCTAAACCATCACACTATGAATTGCAGCACTTTAATACACATAAAAACTTTTCTGCTCTTACAGAAACACGATGGTTTAATCATGGAACTCAAAGAATTTTAATATTTTCCTATCATTTCTCAGCATGGAAGCATCAAATTAGTATATTTTTGTGTTACACTGGGTTACAGTATTTTATTTGAACAATTGTTGTTTGAGCTTATTGTCTAGAGTTTCTTTTTAAAATGTTAAATATATTTTGGAATGGGAGTATACAAACTTTCCAGCAACTTCCGAAATGACCCTAAACATACTTCTGTCATTTTGTAGTAGGTATTTATGTGATATAATATTCTCCATTGACAATTATAAAATCAAAATACTAATCAACTCTGAATAAAGGTAAAATGCTCTATGTTCTGGAGTGTTAAATATTTATACAAGATTTAATTCTTACAGAAAAAAAGGATACATATCTCATTAGTAGGCAACTTTGCTTTCACCTTTATGAATGGCATTATATGTAAACCAAGGAATTGCTTTAAAATAAACATATGGCTATCATTAAATGTCATTTGAAATGTGTCTCATGAAATCGTTTGCCAAAAAGGGCTGTAAGTAGAAAAAGTGTAAGCAGCTCTAGTGGACAATAAGCTAAGGTTACCAGATAACTGCTTTGTACCATAAGAATCTTTTTAAAAATCTAAACTGGGGAGACTAAATGGTAGCTCCCAAAATCAATGGACCTCTGTCATTATCATTGTTCCCACAAGATTCCACTTTTCTTCAAGTTCCATGTAATTAGAATTTTTACACATGAATTAAATCCAATAGGACACTATAGTTTCTTAGCCACTGAGGTACTAAAAGAAAGTCCCAATTTTACAAGCACCCTTTAAAAATACAGCACATTAAACCACCTGTCTCTATCAAACGAAGACAGCAATTGCCTCCCTTCACCTAACACCTTAACCTTAACACAACAGAGGGTGATCTGCATGAAAGTAGATCTAATGAGTCTTCCATTCACTATTCCTGAAGTCCTTCTCTCAGCAATGAAGTTCTGTATCTACTTCAGCTACTTATGAGAAACATGAATAGTCAGAGTGCTGAGAACTTATTTATCCACAGGAACAGAGAGACACCTCAGACAGTAAAGCACTTGCTTTAACTTGAGTTCAGTTCCCAAACCCATGTAAAAGAAAACAGGTCCTGCTGGCATGTTTGTAATTTCTGTCTTAGGGAGACAGACAGGTGGATCTCTGAGCCTCAGTGGCTAGCTAGCCTTGTGTACTTGGTGAGTTTCAGGCTAGTAGTGAGAGACTGCCTCAAAAAACAAAGTGGATGGTTCCTAGATATTAATACAAGAGGCTGACCTCTGGGATCCGCATGCATATGCACACGCAACTGTGTGTGTGTATACACCAAAAAATTGTAACATTTAATAATGTTAAATTGCAGAAGAATCAAGAAGGAGCTTAAGAGTGTAGTATGTACCAAAATTAAGAAGGAACATTATGCCTTAAAGAGTCCATGTGATTATACATTTATGTATTATAGAGCATTATATTTATATTATATTTTATTTTAATTTATATTATAGCTACTTGCTAAAAGCTCTGATAAAAAGTGCTGTGATGGCCACATTTGAAATTAATGTCTGGGCAGATTATCTATAAATCTCATATATCTATCCTCACTCCAATCCATTGCTAAAATTCCCCAACACTGCTTTGGGATCACTGAGAAAACTCAGATTAACTGCCATTAAAAGTCTTGGAACTACTAATGAGAATCCTGTGATTTCTTCATTTAAGAGGTAAATGGCAGCTCACTGAGAGCAGTGGTGAACAAACGAGCAATGAAGACAGAAGCTTTAAAACCAGCATATAGACAGTAAATCCCATTATTTTAAAAGCCAGGCCATTTACAGAAAAGCCATACTGAGAAGCTACTGCTGTTGCTGCTTTCTCCTCCTTCTCTTCCCTCCCTCCCCTCCTCTCCTTCTCCCTTTTCTCCTCCTTAAAAAAACAAAACAAACAAACAAAAAAAACAGGATCTCACTTTGTAGCCTTTGGCTGGCCTGGAATTTGATATGTAGACCAGGTTGGCTACAGACACACACTGATCTTCTGTCCAGTGCTGGGATTAAAGGCCTATACTATATCATCCATTCTAAAAAGATAATCTGCTTCTGGGTTGGTGATTCTTCACTGTTGAATACTGCTTTTCAAAGTCACTGCTAATTTTTTTATTCATTTATTTATTTATTTTAAACTCCAGATTTTATTCCCCTTCCAGCCCACCCTGACTGTTCCACATCCTATACTTCTTCCCCGTCTCCGTCTCTACGTGGATGTCTCCACTGACCACCCACCCACCCCCCACGCCCCCAGACCTCTAAACTCCCTGGGGCCTCCGGTCTCGAGAGTTAGATGCATCTTCTCTGATTAAACCCAGACATGGCAGCTCTGCTGTATATGTGTTGGGGGTCTCATATCAGCTGGTGTATGCTGCCTGGTTGGTGGTCCAGTGTCTGAGAGATCTCAGGGGTCCAGGTTAATTGAGAGTGTTGGTCCTCCTACAAGGTCACCCTCTTCCTCAGCTTTTTCCAGCTTTCCCCAAATTCAACCACAGGGGTCAGCATCTTCTGTCCTTTGGTTTGGGTGCAAATATCTGCATCTGACTCTTTCAGCTGCTTGTTGGGTCTTTAGGAGGGCAGTCATGATAGGTCCCTTTTTGTGAGTGCTCCATAGCCTCAGTAATAGTGTCAGGTCTTGGGGCCTCCCTTTGAGCTGGATCCCACTTTGGGCCTGTCGCTGGACCTTCTTTTCCTCGGCTCCTCTCCATTTCTATCCCTGCAGTTCTTTCAGACAGGAACAATTATGGGTCAGAGTTTTGACTGTGGATGGCAACCCCATCCCTCACTTGATGCTCTGTCTTTCTGCTGGAGGTGGGCTCTACAAGTTCCCTCTCCCTAATGTAGGGCCTTTCATCTACGATCCCTCACTTCGAGTCCTGAGTCTCTCATCTCCCAGGTCTCTGGTACTTTCTGGAGGGCCCCCCCACCTCCTACCTCCCGAAGTTGCCTGTTTCCATTCTTTCTGCTGACCATCAGGCCTTCAGTCCTTTTCCCCCACCCAATACCAGATTATGATCCCCTCCCCCACCCCAATCCTCTTTTCCTCCGAGGTCCCTCCTCCCTACCCCACCCCTCTTGTGATTGCTTTCTTCTTCCTCCCAAATGGGACTGAGGCATCCTCACATGGGCCCTTCAGCTTGATGACCTTTTTTGAGTTCTGTGGACTGTATCTTGGGTATTCTGTACCTTTTTTCTTTTTTTTTTGTTTTTCTTTTTTTTTCCTAATATCCACTAAAGAGTGAGTGCATACCATGCATGTTCTTTTGGGTCTGAATTACCTCACTCAGGATATTTTCTAGTTCCATCCATTTGCCTGGGTGCAAACTCAGGATGTCCTGAGTAGTATTCCATTGTGAAAATGAACCACATTTTCTGTATCCATTCTTCTGTCGTGGGACATCTGGGTTGTTTCCAGCTTCTGGCTATCACAAACAAGGCTGCTATGAACATAGTGGAACCTGTGCCCCTGTGACATGGTGGGGCATCTTTTGGGTATATTCCCAAGAGTGGTAATGCTGGGTCTTCAGGTAGATCTATTTCCAATTTTCTTTTAAAAACTAAGTAACTTCTTGCTAGATGTTGAATGGGAGAGAGAGGATTTTGCTAATTTATACAATAACAATTATTTGTAGAATTTTCGTGTGTGTGTGTGTGTGTGTGTGTTTGTGTATGTGTAGCGTGTGCAGCTTGCATGCTCACGTGCGAGTTAACTCTATATGTAGATCAGGCTAACCTTAATATCAGAGACCTGCCTATCTCCACCTACCAAGTTTTGGTATTGAAGGTGTGTGTCACCACACAGGCTGCTCTGCTATTCTTGACTCTTTTACTTCACACTCCCACATCTATCCTTTAGGAAGGAAAACGCTAAACCTCATGTTTAAAAGAACAAAATGCTGGGGGCTAACTGGAACTACAGAACTCTGGAGGTTGAGGCAACCTAGGCCACAGTGAGATCCAGTGTCAAAGGGGAGAGAGTAAGAGAAGGAAGGAAGGAGTGGGAAGAGGTGTGGGGAGAGCTGATGAGAAGGGAAGGTATGCCACAAACCAATCCGAAGTTAGCATTTTAGTCACAATATTTGTCTACAGCATGCAGAGGACAGGAGAACACCAGAGAGGTTATGCCAAACTGCAAACATTTTGTTCCTTGCCACAAAACTAAGAGATATACTACTAAAGAGTCCTGTTACAGATTTGGACTGATTTACGTTCAAAGCTGGGGCTTTATTTCTAAGTCTGGAACCACCTCTTTGCCGCTTTGTATTTACACACTTTCTCTAAAATATTAACAACAACCTCACAACAGTCTGTTTAACAGTAATTAGAATTTATCTAGTTAACACAACAGCAAAGCCTGCCACAACACAGATGGCAGAAGACTTTCTCCTTTCCTCATCAGTGTCAAAGAACTTCTATTTCATGATTAAGAAGTCTGCACACGATTTTTACAAACTACAAACTAGTTGACAGATTTACTTTATTGGGAAAGTCTATACAGCAAAATTCTTGATTATCTCTTAACACAATGACTTTTTTTCTTACAACCCTGGCCAAACCTAGCCAAATACAAGATTAATAAGTCGGAATGGACAGAGTCTGCACTGTTGATTTGACTCAGTTCTTTAAAGTACACCAATTCCCTGAAAAGCACAAGTCCCCAAATTCTGCTGCAATGTGAAACTGTCTCAGCAGCATTCAAAAATCTCAGTGTACAAACTGTACTTTAAACTCAGGTCTGGGTATTAGACGGGATGGTTCTTTTTTTTGGGGGGGGGGGGGGTTCAAGACAGGGTTTCTCTGTATAGCCCTGGCTGTCCTGGAACTCAACTCTGTAGACCAGGCTGGCCTCAAACTCAGAAATCCGCCTGCCTCTGCCTCCCAAGTGCTGGGATTAAAGGCGTGCGCCACCACTGCCCGGCTGGGATGGTTCTTAAAATTCTAAGCAGTTACATAAGGCTCATTCCTAGCAATTTATAATATCAGGAGGCTTGGTATCTGGCACTGGCTCTGTCATGAACAAGCCTGGGTACATCTCTCTGTGACTATTTCCCTATCTGGAAAGTTATTTGTAATATTTAACATGCTGTGAGTCTAGGATGATGTTTTTTAGTTCTCCTACAAAGATTGAACTGACTTCAACATATAAACTATGCCAAGTTGGGTGGGCAACAGTAACAAGAAACAATTGGAATCTACGGTCTGTTAAAAGCTTAGTTTTACAAGAAAAGATTATTTTACAGTATATATAAAGTTCAGCTATACTTCAACTGCATAGATTTTTACATATCCACCTCCTTCCAAGTCATAAAATAGTATCTATGTTGGAAATGTATGAAAACTTGAATTATCTTAAAATACAGCAATCTTTTAAATTTCTATAAAAGTATCTGCATATTTTCTGATTTTAATAGCTTTCCTACTTTTGTTGAGCTCTTACAGATAAACTTTTAGTTTCTTTTCTTGGTAGTAGTGGTCTGATTGATTTTACACTGGGTCTTGCTATGTATCTCTGGCTGGCCTCCAACTTGGCCCCCTCCTGACTCAGCTTCCACAATGTTAGGCACGGGATAGAGCATGACTTTAACAGTTAACTCACTTCATAAAAGGTATCACTAGAAAAAAACAGGACCATGGGTACAAAGCATGTTATCTAATAGTCCTAAACCAAATCCTTACCTTCACCCAGTTCTCTCACAAATGAGTGCTACCAGTTATACATATGCTAGAAATAAAAGGCTAACTCATGCAACCAGATGAGCATCTTACAGTACCAGTATCTGAAGACTGGGTGGCAAACTTCAAAGATGTACTTTATAATCCACCAGGTATTTACACATTTATGTAATCTCCTCTTCCTCTAGGAGTAGGATGGGCCTAGTAATCTATTAAAAACAACAACAACAAAAATCAAATATGGCAGAAATGATAGGATGCCACTATGTGACAAGGTCTTTATTCCTGCTACCACACTCTATGCTGGGATTCTTTCTTGCCTTCTTGCTTGCTCTGACAAAGTCAGCTCCCAAGGTGTGAGATGTTTTGCAAGTACACATAGTAAATAAAAGAGAAGGTCTCTGGCCACAGGCAGAAATGAATCCTGTCAACCACCATGTGAACAAGCTAGGAACTACAGCCTTCTACAGCAAAACTGCCCATTCCCCTTCATTTTTAACACTGCTGGAAATCAGCCCAGGTAGGTGTTGTACCATCTAGCTACATCCTCAGCATTAAAACCACGCCGATCAGACTTTTCCCAAACTTGCCTAATGTTTTCCATGTTACTAATTAAAACGTCCTGGAGTTAAGTTCTTGGACCTCTCCTCTTTCACCTATGCTTACTCCCTAAGTAGTCTCCTCCAGACTTTAGCCACAACATCTACAAACTGACATATCCCAAATTATTTATAATTGGTCTTCTCACCACAACTGCTCTCTAATATATACAAGTACCTACTGAGCATATTTTACTTGCACATCTTATATGCACTGAAGTTCACAATTAAAGTCTTGATCAGCTTCAGCACAATCCCACTACACACAGCCTCCTCTACCACCAGTCTTCCTTTTAGTAAATGGTAACACCAAGTTTCCAGTTGCACAGGCCAAAAACCGGCTGGCTCTGTTTCTGCATCTCCCCTCCATCCCTCCACGTCTTATCCTTTAGTTATTGGTTTTACTTAAAAATAAAACCCAACCTCTTAAAAACTTTTCACTTCTGTGAGGCTCACATGGATTATTGCAATCGTCTCCTAAACTTTCTGCCTTGAACTTTCATGTCTCTCTCACCATTAAGAATAATAAGGCCATATGGTTCCTCTGTTCAAAACTCTTGCATCATTCTCAGGTCAAACTGCAAAGTCCCAACAAGTTACTTCACTTCTCTGACCTCTACGGCTCTCCTCTAGCCTGATTCTAATCAGTTTATTTGTCCTTTTCCTTCCTCAGACACTGCAGGCATACTTTCCACAGGTGTTACTGCTATACCTGCTAATCCCAGGGTTCCTCCCTCAGTTACTTATGTAGATTATTCCTTTGAGGCTCCACTAGATGGCCACTTTCTCAAGCTTGCCTACCTCCAACCTCCATGTCTCTCAACCCTCTCCACATTCCCTTTCTCACCCTTTTCTCTGTAGTATTTATTGCTGACACATTGTATTTTATCTTTTATTTTCCAACTCCATCTTGTAGAATGTAAGCACCATAAGAGGCATGCATTTAAGAATGACTACAGCAATCAATGGGATTCTTTCACTGATCTATGCCAATACAGCAGAATATTATGAATAATCTTGACAGTACCAAAATATTATTCATGCTTCAATCATTGCTTTACACTTTGACAAGTTTAACTCCCTAATTATACTAGCATTATATTAAGTTAGTTTGCATTCTTCTGAATACATACATACTAATTAGAAATCAGTTCAGAATCAGACAATAAGCAACTGGATTGTCTCAATTTTCCAGGGCCAGAGAGATAGTCTGGTACTAAGAAGGCATGAGAACCTGAATTTGGATCCTTAGCATTCATACAAAAAGCCAGGTACAGCTGTGCATGCCCCTAACACCAGCATTGGAGAACAGAAAGACAGATCTCAAAAGCTCTCTCTGATCAGCCCTCCTACCCTAAACTGTGAGCCTCTAGTTTGGAAACAGATTGAGGGTCATACAGGAAGACACCCCATCTGCTGCTCTGGCCTTAGCATGTATGTATGTAGGAACATGTACCTACACACTCACACACACATATTGCATACATATAGAAAACAACAGTAATAATTTTCTATTGATAATCCAAGGTGAAAACTTCACATGCAATGTCACAGAATTCAACAGTTAAAAAAATATTAAAGACTAGGCGTTAAAGAGATAAACACTTTCAAAGAATTCTTCAAAAAGAATATTAAAAATTATTTAATTCTTTCATATTGGGTTATGTCTTCTGCTCAAAACACTAATGCATTTACATCCATTTTCCAACCTAGACATTATCATTATCAGCAATAAAGGAATACAATATTTAGATGAGAAGCTAAATCCATAGTTAAAAGCAAGACTTGATTAAGCTGAGCTAATTTTATAAACGGTTTTTACACTTGTGTTGTATAATTACACATTTCCAAAAATACTTTCATACCTCCATTGTGATCTTCATACTAACATGTAGGGCAGACAGTATCTAGCTCCCCATACCTTCCAAATACACATGATATTTTTCAGATAGAAAAATATATCTTAGGTTTAACTAGTTTTCTCAAGTTTACAAAGTTATACACAGTCAAGCTGAACTATAATTGACTGGATTGTTTGTTTGTTTTAGGCCCACTGTTCTCTACTACAACATAGCCCATCACTCAGTGACTAAGGGTACCACTGCATAGGCCCACAAAAACTTACTTGATCATCTTAGCAGCTTCCTGAGTGGAGTGGAAATTTTCATATTCCATTTATTATAAAAATACTTTGTAGATGGTATATGTGTATTCATGCCCTTATTTTAAAAAATTAAAAAGTTCAGTAAGTCAGTATTAAAAACTGAGTATCCAAAGCAGTATAAGCACAAGACTACTTTTGGACTATAAACAGAGACCAACTGCCAGAACAAGTGCTTGAGGAATGTATTTGACAGAAGCCATTCTGGCTCAAATCATTTTACTACTGTTACAGCCTCTATCTCCATCTGAATATATCTGCAATCCTGGTTGAAAATAATAAATTATTTTGCCCTTCTTCCCAAAGACTTCAGCTCAGGTTCAGAAAAAGAAATGGTTCCAGGACTCATTTCATCTGGACCTATTTTCTGTTCCCTTTAATATTCTGAGGGAGAGATTCCTTGAGCCCTCCAATTTCATGAACATCCCACAGCAACCCAAAAGCAGGAAAAGAGCCAAATGAGCCAAAAACAAAACAAAAAACCAACCAAAACCAAAACAAAACAAAAGAACATCATGTAAGATTGAAAGCATGATTCTTCACATCATTAGAGCCCAGTGCACCTTACCCCATGCTAAAACCCCTCAGTAGAAATCGGGACTTATTTCTGAATCCTAGTCAGTCTCCAACTAATCTTAGTCTAGAAGCCATTAATTTGGGGTGCTCAAACTACAATATGGCTACAAATCTACTGGACAATAAGCCCACATGAAATTCCTGGAATACAGCACGTGTCAAGAACTACTCAGTTTTAGAATCAGGCAAGACTGAACTAAAAATAGGTAAGGTTTCTTAACACATGACTTTGACTTTGTTGCAAAGCATATGCTTCTACATGTGCTCTTTTCTTTCTTCCATTTCTCTGCCAATACTAAGAGAATGAAATACAATACCAGATTTTATTATAGCTCCTTCAAGAGACCATGGTTTAGCAAAGGCATGGTCTGTAATGGATATGCCTGTAATCTCAGTACTGGGGAAGCTGATGGAAAAGTATTACATATTCAGGATAAACTTGGGATATATAATGAACGCCAGGCAATCCTGGGCTACACAGTGAGACTCTGTAGAAAGGAAGGAGAGAAAGTAGGAGAGTGAAAATATCAGTAAACCTGAAAACATGGAATAAAACGGTTCCAAAGGGTGGGGGAAAAAAAACCCAAACAACAACAACAACACAAAAACCCAAAAAACTGAAACACAGTGTGACAGTTCTCCACAAATGAACAGACTCAATGACCCGTGGGAGCAGTATTAACAATTTAACATATGTAAATAGACACTTAAAAACAAAAATGGGGCAATATTAGAAAAAAATGGTAGAGAAAAACCTCTACTTTTCAGACTATACTAACTGGTTCTAAGTTCAAGGAAGACCTCAGAGAATAAACAAGGACACACATTTACACAAAAGGCCTATCACAAACTGCTAAAGAGGATGGCAGATTATTAGTGCATTCCTGGGCTAAAGGATGCATTACAAATAGTAAAACCAAGAGAATTATCATAGATTTCTTCTTGGAGAGGGGAAGGAAAGTAAGATTACTCCATGAAAGAATTTGTTTACTTAATTTCTAAATTTCAGTATTTTCTTTCACAAAATGGAAATACTAAAACCTCTTATCAGGTTGGAGGGAAAATATGTTAAATTCTTGTATGCTTGTAAATGGTAGCAAAGCCAACACACGTTAGCTCCTCTCTTTCATCAAAACCTATATAGTTAATATAGAACCTTTGTAAAAGAAGAACATGCACTGAAGATTGGTCTTTTTGGAATTTAGGAATTTATTTTGCCAGGTAACACTGACTAGTACAAACAAAGATCAATACTGTCAACTCAGGGAGCATATGTGCCTTGGTTCCCTAATAGCAGTTAAGATACTAAAGCTGTATTTGATATTCTACAATTAATATATTCAGAATCAACAAGAACATTAACCTAAGACATGAATAAATTAAGTCATTTTAAAACCAATTTTCTTCATGTTATCTTATTTCCTTCCATCTTCAAACACAAAGTTTTACATTTCAGAATTTCAGAAGCAAAATATGTAATCTTTTTAGTACTAACATTGCTATTTTTCAGTGTGAAACCTCAAAACAACAAAGCTCTGAGAAAGAAAAAGAACACAGCACATAACAGACAACAGTCAATTGCTCAGATAAATAAAGGTAGCCATCCAGGACATAAACCACATAAAGCAATGCAGCTCACAATCTATTGCACTGTTGACTTTTTAAAAAGCTTTTAAATTTTATTAATTTTTTCCTTTATTTACTTATTCACTTTACATCCCAAGTGCAGCCTCCTCCCAGCCCCACCCTCATACCGTCCTCCCCCACTTCCCTCTTTCCCTTCTCCTCTGAGAAGGGAACCCCCCAACCCCCCATGGGCACACCAAGATGCAGCAGGACTAGGCATATCATCTCCCACTGAGACCAGACAAGGCAGCCCAGCTAGGGGAAGGGGATCCAAAGGAAAGGCAACAGAGTCAGAGTCAGCCCCTGCTTCACGTGTTAGGGGACCCGTATGGAGACCATGCTGTACATCTGCTACATATGTGTAGGAGGTCTAGGTCCAGCTCATGCATGCTCTTTGGCTGGTGGTTCAGTCTCTGTGAGCCCCATGGGCCCAGGCTATTTGACTCTGTAGATCTTCTTGTGGTGTTCTTGACCTCTCCAGCTCCCTCAATCCTTCCTCCCACTCTTCCACAAGACTCCCAGAACTCTGCCTAATGTTTGGCTGTGGGTCTCTGCATTTGTTTCCATCAGCTGCTGGATGAAACCTCTCAGAGGACAGTTATGCTAGGCTCCTGTCTACAAGCATAACAAAGCATCATTAACAGTGTCAAGGGCTGGCTCTCTACCATGGAGTGGGTCCCAAGCTGGGCCAGTCATTGGTTGGCCATTCCTCATTCTCTGCTCCATCTTTATTCCTGCACATCTTGTATGCAGGACAAATTTTGGATTGAAAGTTTTGTGGGTGGGTTGATGTCCCCCTCCCTCCATTGGAAGGGAATTCTTTAAAAAAAAAAATAAAAAATAAAAACTTTTAAAAACGTCAAGGGAATGAAAAAATACACAGTTTGATTTTTGTCTTTTGAGACAGGGTTTCTGTGTGGCCCTGGCTGTCCTGGAACTTATTCTGTAGTTGAATTCAGATATCTGCCTGCCTCTGCCTCTCAAGGATGGAATTAAAGGCGTGTACCACCATGCTTGGCTAGGGTAATATTTTAAAGTAAAAATTATAAGAAATATTTAGTATACATAACTAATTAAAATCAAGTATTCAAGTGGCTGATCTATGATACAACTGTCTTTATTAATTTCAAAGAAGCAGTTTACATTCCATTTTTATTATCTTTTTAGTATTATATTTAATGTATCTTAGACATTCAGAAACTAAGAATAATTATTTCTTAGAAACAATATCTCTCAGGTTATTAAGGTTTCTTTCTTGTTATTTTCTTTTGTTAGTGTAATAAACAATTTTAACTACAAACTACTCTATATTTTTAATTTTTTCACATCAGCTTATTTAATTCAATAAGAACACTTGGTAGATTTAGCATTCTCCAGCTCATGAAGGATGGGGAGAGGAAAAGGGCTGGGAGATGAAGTGGTTTACCTATGATCACATATTACTGGAAGGCAGTGGAGCTAGAATTAGAACCTCAATCATAACACAGCTTGCCTTTTATTTTGGCTCAGTTCTGGCAACTTTTAACAGAGGGAAAAAGAGATAGAAATCAAATCACTAAAGCTTCCATTGAAATAGTAGCTAAGTCAACTATCTGGTGGTGAAAGGTTAAGGATGTTGGTTACAAGAAGCTACATGTTCAAATTTGCAATCTATCTCATACCTTCTCACTGTGTCAGCATTCTCTGTTCAGAAAGGAATGCTTGGTAAGTGTTGTATTATTTTACACGATAGAAACCGGTGACCACGGCAACTAAAGCAACAAAACAGAAGCAAATGTATGCTGGCTCTTTATACAAACATTAAAAAGCTTCAAGACACTAGAATACAACCAAGGCAGACACTGTAATAGGTATTATGATTGTTACCATTTATATTTACTCTACAACTGAGTGACAGCAACTTAAGAGAATGGACTTCCGCTCAATAATGGGCCTATCTCACTGCCATAAATTGATTCTGAGATGAAAGAGAATCAGATCAGTAGAATACTGATTTTCTGGTGGTTTCTGATTATGTCTGTTTTTTCTTTTAGGAGGAAACCAGCCTGTTTCATCTTTTAGAACAGTAGTTCTCACCCTGTAGGTTGTGACCCCTCTAGCATTGCATATCAGATATTTACATTAAAATTCATAACAGCAGCAAAATTACAGTTATGAAGTAGCAACGAAATAATTTTATGGTTGGAGATCACCTCTACATGAGAAACTGTACTAAAGGGTTGCAGCACTCAGAAGGTTGAGAACCACTGCTTTAGAACATAAGATTCTTTCCTATGCAAAGTGGACTGGACCAACAGAAAAAACTGGAATCTTCTGAGTCTGCATTAATGCATTCAATGACTAACCTGGAAGCCTACCTTGCCTCTACTTCCAGCTGTGCAAAACTGGTTGACTTCCTTATTGTGTAAGGCTACCCGAATTGTTTTGTTTTTTTTTTTTACATTTAATGTTCAAACAGTCATAACTGGAACAAATATTAGCTGACATATATAAGGGCATCTGTGAAGCAAAATGTTCTCTCAAATGTAAAAAAAAAATTAAAGATACTATTAATAAAGACAGGGATTTATAGAACAAACTTTGGAAAAGAAATGGAACAGCTCTCTACTTACTTTTTACAGCTGTTATTTTTCTCTGATTTAGATATTCCTGACAGACTTGGAAGGAGACAAGCTTGTGAGGGAGACCTATGCTGAATTCTATGCTGAATGCCCAAAGCTACAATTGAATGGAGGAAATAACTGGGCAGCTACAACAAAAATCCTTATTAATGTTCACAATCAGTCCTGGGAAAATTAAATTATACTCTGATAACCTTGGGGATGGCAAGATTAACCCTCTGCTAATGTCTTGGGGATGGCATTGTTTTGACACAGAAGTCTCACTATGTAGCTCTAGCTGTCCAGGAATTCACTGTGTAAACCAGGTTGGCCTCAAAATCACAAAGATCCACCTGCCTCTGCTTTCCGAGTGCTGGGACTAAAGGAATGTGCTACCACACCAGCTGGTGTTCATTTTTTTAGGATAAAATTCTAGATGGTCAAATACAGAGAATGCTTCTAAGTTGTATATGATTATAAAAGAGAGAAGACTTGCAAAGACATCATCAAACAGGAAGAGCGAGCCTTCAATTCCACACTGCATTAGTTTTGCTATCAGCATCAACTCTTCCTGCTGTCTCTGCCTCCATCCATATATGACACCTGTCTGTCACTTGGTTCTCCCCTACTATTACTTCCTGGGTGCTATGTTTACTCTCCTGGCCCCTCTTACCGCAGAGGTAGAACAAGCATCCTGTGTTCATTCCACACATTTCTGCCCCTTCTCCCTGAAAACACTCAGCTTGGATTCTCCTGTCACCAGACTATTGTTCCAATTGTCTCTCAAACGCTCCACTTCCGCCTTCAAGGCTACAGCTGCTT
The DNA here is from genome assembly GCA_019843965.1 of Rhynchomys soricoides. Classification (NCBI taxonomy): domain Eukaryota; kingdom Metazoa; phylum Chordata; class Mammalia; order Rodentia; family Muridae; genus Rhynchomys; species Rhynchomys soricoides. Next base: position 84,036 of record JADRCH010000365.1, read on the forward strand.
GCCCATTTTACCATTATCCTTGTTGTGTGCTCCCCAATCCTTGCTGGGGTATTCCTTGACAGTCTCCCTTCCCAGGATCCTATTCTAATTTTATTTTATTCACCAATACCCACGCTCAAAGCTTAATCTGAGTTCATTTTAATTCCAATGTTATTTTAGCCACAATGTTATTTAAGCCATGGTCAAAGCTTAAAATGTGTTAATTTTAATGAATGTAACTTAACTATATATACATTCAAGTACCATGCTTGCTTTTTTTTTTTTTTTTTTTTTTTTTGGTTTTTCCAGACAGGGTTTCTCTGTGTAGTCCTGGCTGTCCTGGAACTCACTCTGTAGACCAGGCTAGCCTCAAACTCAGAAATCCACCTGCCTCTGCCTCCTGAGTGCTGGGATTAAAGGCGTGCGCCACCACTGCCCGGCTCAAGTACCATGCTTTATTAGTTCACTCCCTTTCCGTACTTACTCATCTTGGTTTACAGACACACTATGTAGTCCAGAATGAACTCAAATTTGCAGTTCTCCTACCACATCCTCCTAAGTGCTGAGCCTGTAGGTTTGTGCCATCACACTTGCTTAGTCTACTGCCACTACTTACTTCTCTTTTTCTCTTCCGTTGTCTTCTCAATCCCTATCTTATCTGAGGTAAAATTCTTATTCAACCATTTATTACTTCCCTGTGTTGCACAAAACCTCAACAGGTTTTCCTTCTACACTCTGTCAATCTTGGCTAATACTGGTACCAACCCAATTCTCTGCCTATTCCATGTTGGTACTTACACAGTTCAATGTGGCTAGAGAAAGTCTTTGTTAGTAACTACTTTCTCTTTAAATTCAGGACCAGAAATCTCAAGTGACTCTATGATGATGCCTAACAAGTATACCTTTATATTTCCTGCCCCTCTCCTACACAACTACTTTGTACCATTTGTTCTTTAATCTCCCATTCCTTCCTCTTTCATGTGCTGACTCTCTTTCCCATTTTACTGAGAAATGAAGAAGCAGTACAAACGTCTACAAGCTCACAAACACATCTAAGCACATCTGGGCCCAAATATTCTCCCCTTCACTACTACAGCAGCCGCCGAGTCAGAGACTCATTCTAGTCACACACTGCATTCTCAATCACCACCTAGTCCTGCCCCCATCAAATTTCCCCTTACTCAGACCCTACAAAAATGTCAGCTTTCCATCTAAAACAACAAACAAATCTTTTCCCAACCTCTCATTTTCTTTACTACCATTTCAACATAATTTTTCAGGTGCCTTCTGCTTATTTCTATCTTCTCCCCCTTTCTCTTGATCCTTTCCAACCAGATCTCCCACTACCACTGCCACATCATCAGAGCTGTATTTATTAGAATTCTAACTCCACATTGGCAAAAATGGTAATAATTACTAGTCCTCCTCTTTAACTGTCAACGCATCAGACAGAGTTTCGTCCTCCCTCTTTGGAATACTCTCTGGTTTCCAGGACACTGTCCTGCTCGTTTTTTCTCTTTAATCAGGTCCTCCTAAGTTTACTTCTCTGACTCATTAATACCCAACTTTTAAACTCTGTAGTGCCTCAAGTCTGTCTTGGGACCTCAGCTCTCTGCCCTTTTTCTGTGAAGCCATAATCTCTTTCAATTCCCAAACTTAAGTCTCTCTTCCACCTCTTTTGTTTCAAGATACAGGTATCTGCATGGTTTTTGTTTTCCCAATTAGATACCTAACAGGTATTCCAAAGTTACTTTGTCTAAAACTTTTCTCCTCCAAAGTCTTTTCCTTCAGTTTACCCACCACAGCAAACAAACTCTATCCTTCGGGTAATCATATCAAGAATTCCATATTATACTTAACTTCTTGCTTTCCCTCATTCTCTGGACTCTTCTTTCTGATGCTGTTAACAAATTCTGTTGACCTTACCACTGCTCCTCCAGAGGACCTAAGTATGATTCCCAGCACCTACATGGCAGCTTATAACCATCTCCAAGTCCAATTTCAGGGGATCCAGTGTCCTTTTCTGGCCTCTATAAGCATCAGGCATGCACATGGCAAACAGACATACCTTCGGGCAAATACCTATATACTTAAAATAATACAATTAAAAAGAAGAGTATATGCTTTTTAAGGCTTGAGGTTACGATGACAAATATGACTATTACAGAATGACGCAGAGATCTTTTGTAGTGAGAGGACAGTTATGTATGTTGACTACCTTAACGATTGTAAAACTGATGTGATAAAATTTGGTCCTGGAAATGTATAACATATAAACACACAGTGAATATATGTAAACACTGATGTAATTTGAGAAATGTATGTACACTGCATCATGTGTCATAGTTTTTGTACTGTACTAGAATGATATAAAATATTACCACCAGGAGTAAGGATAAGTGGGACTTCTCTGAATCAAGGTAGCAACTTTCTAAGGATCAGTAAATGCTTCAAAAAAGGGCCAGATTTAAACAGAAACACAGAGCCACTGTGGCAATTTAAATATGAACACAAGCCAGTGTAGCAACTCGGACTTTCCATCTTCAGTCCTTTTTCTTCAATCCCTCCAGAATTAGCGTCCCTTTTACTCATATTCTTTAAGAAGTCAATGCATATTGAATAATAAATGTGTTTCACTGTGTACATGTTTATGTATACTCACACATATACAATTAATTTTCTAATAATTATATCGACATGTCATAAACATTTATGCAGCTTTTTCCCCTCCCCACTCAGTCAGATGTCTGAAGAGTAAAGCCAGGCATAGTGGTACATCAGGAGGTCAAAGCCATCATAGGTCGTTTGAGTCTAAGGTCAGTTTGGTTTACACAGTGAGTTCCAAGCAAGTCGGGGGTACATGGAGACATAGTGTCTCAAAAAAAAAAAAAAAAAAAAAGATGTCTGAAGATGAGACCAGGCATTAATGCTCCTTATCTTTATTTTTATGGCTATATGACACCTCATTGTGTAGCTATGCCATTATTTTTTAACCAGATCATATTAAGAGTCATTTATAGCTTTTGGTAATATAATTAATGCTATAATGAACAAAAGAAATCTTTTTAAATGACCGAATTAAAAAGCATGAACATTTATCATTTCAGTAAGTCAACTCATCTTCCAAAGAAATTGCACATGCTTCCATTCCTGCCCACAGTACAGAAGAGGGATTGTACATATCCTTGCCACTCTGCTTAATCTGGTAAGTGAAAAATGCCCTTATTTAAATCTGTATTTTGATAACAGTAATTAACTATTTTGTTTTCTTGGTTTGGTTTGTGTTCTTTGAGACCAGATCTCATTCTGTAGCCAAGAATAACCTCCAAATCATGATTGTGTGTCAGTTGCCTGATGCTGGGATTACAAACATGTGCCACCATGCCTGGTTCAGAATAATTTCTTTCAAAGAAGACTTATGTATGTCAGGGATTACTGTGAGAGCTTCGTGTATATTAACTCATCTAACTCTCATTACATTCCTTCAGGGAAATAGTAATGGTTCCATTTTATTGGCAAGGAAACTGAATCGCAAAGAAGTTTTTAAAACTTGACACGAAACAGTACCTTAAAGTTTTTTAGCTTTCGACTGATAATATGATGCAGTGGATAAAGGTGCCTGCCACCAAGTCTAATGACCTGATTTCAATCCCTGAAATCCATAAGGTAAGAGGACACAGCCAGTGTCTACAAGCTGTTCTCTAACCTGTGCATAGACACACAGAGAGAGAGAAAGAAAGAGAGACAGACAGACAGACAGAGAACAGAAACAGATACGTGTATGACAGGGGGAGGGGGGGTGAGAATATGTTTTCCTAAAATATATTTAGCTTCCAAGGAAATTTTTCCTATGCTTAACATCATTTGTATTTCTTTTGACATGAAGCACATGTTTATGGTTTCTGCCATTTTTCTGTTGGCTTTTTCTTTATTCATTAATTTATAAGCTATCTCTGCAGTATCCGGAAAATTGACCTTTTATAATAATGCTACTCCTCCACAAAGTTAAAACATAAATGTACCTTAGACCCCAACCATTACTACTCCTAAGTATGTATCTGAAGAAGAAGGAAGAAGAAGAGGAAGAGGAAGAGGAGAAGGAGGAGAGAACTTTATATTAAACTGATACACTACTGTTCATAGTGGCTATATAAACAAAATTTTAAAGAATTCCAAAGTCAACAAATCAATGATACATAAATGTTGGTGTATATGTATCATGAAGCTCTAGCACTAAACAATTTAAAAATAATAAATTGACAAGCATGATGATGCACCCTGTGCTGGTTAGTTTTATATTAGGTTGACAAAAGCTAGAATAATTTTAGAAGAGGGAACCTCAACTGGGAAAATGCTTCTACCAAACTGGCCTTTGGACAAATCTGTGGTGTGTTTTCTAAATTGATGATTGATATGGGAAGGCCCACCTGACTATGGGCAATGCCACTCCCAGGCTGGTAGTCCTGGGTGCTATAAAAAAGCAGGCTGAGCAAGCCAACAACCAGCATCCCTCCATGGCCTCTGCATTAGCTTCTACCATGCCTGAGTTCCTGCCCTGACTTTCCTTCATGATGGATTTACAAACTGTAGGATGAAATAAACCACTTCCTCCCCAAGTTGCTTTGGTGTTTCACCACAGCAAAAGAAACCCTAAAACATATCCCTTTAATTCCAGCACTTGACTGCTATAAGGAGATTGTGAGTCCAGCCTGGATTACAAAGTACCAGATAGTGCACCAGTGAGACAAACACCAATAACAGAAGAAATAAATCACTGAGACAGACAGCAGAAAAGAGTCTAAAAGTGATTATGTCAAGTGAAATAAGCCAGACCTCTCCTCCTCACATCACATAGTCTCTGACTGATTACATACATATAAAACTTCAGAAAATGCAAAACAACCTAGTGACAGAAAGCAGGCCAATGGTCTGAGGTGGCAGAATATGGGTAAATGAAGAGGCATGACATATTACACTTAGACATTCCTGGAGATAGTTTAAGTTTATTTACAATCCTGAATACAAAGGTTTCCAAAAATTTATTAAATTGTATGTTTTAAGTGTGTGCAGTTTATTGAATGACAAATATACCTAAGTGAAGCTATTTAAAAAAAGCAAGTGGACCCCTAATATAAACAGTGGTACTTTGTTTCATTGACCTCATTTATAGTCATCATATGCAACATATGCAAATGTAAATTGCTGCTTCTAATTCCGCTTTGAAACATTTTCCACTTCTCTTTCATTGTTATAGTTCAGTTTGACAAGGAATGCCCTGATTCTCAGAAACTAATATTCTTCTGCTTAGATATTTTATGTATATGGGTATTTAGTCTGCATGTACATCTGCATGCAGGAAAAGGGCATTAGATTTCATGAGACTTACATGAGGCTACAGTTATAAATGGTTGTAAGTCACAATGTGGATACTGAGAATTGAATTCAGGACCTCAGAAAAGATCAGCCAGTGCTTTTAACTACTGAGTCATTTCTTCAGCCCCAGAAACTAATTTTTATTTTTTTGGTTTTTGGAGACAGGGTTTCTTTGTGTAGCCTTGGCACCTAGAACTCACTTCGTAGACCAGGCTGAACTCAGAGATTCACCTGCCTCTGCCTCCCAAGTGCTGAAATTCAAGGCATGTACCACCACTGCCTGATGAAACTAACATTGTTATCAATCGTTTTCAGTTAAATCTCAGAAGCCAACTGTAATTACTGGATGGTTTTCTGTGTCAACCTGACACAAGCTAGAGTCACCAAAGAGTCACGAGGAAATGTCTCCATGAGATCCAGCTGTAAGGCATTTTCAATTAGTGATTAACAGGGAAGGGCCTAGCCCACTGTGGGTGGTGTCATCCCTGGGCTGGTAGTCCTGGGTTCTAGAAGAAGCAAGCTGGGTAATCCACGTGAAGCAAGTCAGTAAGCAGCACTCCTCTATGGCCTCTGCATCAGTTCCTGCTTCCAGGTTCCTGCCCTGCTTGAGTTCCTGTCCTGACTTCCTTTGGTGATGAACAGCAATGTGAAAGTGTAAACTGAATCAACAATTTCACCCCCAACTTGCTTTTTGGTTGAAGTGTTTCATCATAGAAATAGAAACCCTAACTAACACAACAACCAAAAAAACTTTCTAGTTTTGGCAAACATTGTATAATTGAGACAAAACAGAGAAATAAACTTAATGCAGACATGGAGAAACTGTAATCATCATCCAATTCTTCTACCTTAGATCTTGGGTATATCCATATGGCTTCAGTCAGTCACTGATGTACTACTAATATAACATGCAGCATCTGCTATCTATTAAACACTACTAAAGTGTTAGGAATAAAATAGTAAGCAACAGGGTTCTGTGACAATAAAGACCAGAGTCTACCCTCAAAGTCACTGGCTGACCTTAGAAATTAAAATTATATGTACTTAACAGTAAGTTAACCAGGAGATAGTGGTACACACTTTTAATCCCAGCACTTGGGAAGCAAAGGTAGGTAGATTTCTGAGTTTGAGGCCAGCCTGGTTTACAGAGTAAGTTCCAGGACAGTAAAGGCTACACAGAGAAACCCAGGACTACCAGCCTAGGAATATCAATCAATCAATCGATCAATCGATCAATAAATAAACCAAAGAAACAAAACAGTAAGGTTGTGTGAACATAGCTTTTATTTGTGGTCTATATTGCAGTCCCAAAAAGGACTTTAAAAGAAGTTTCCTGGAAAAAAACTACTAGGTCACAACACCAAGCTTGCCAGCTTGTTAGTAATAGTACATGTAAAGACCTTGTTTTCCAACACTGTATACACTTCAGAAGCTAATATGCTTCATATGTAACAGGTGTTCCCACCAAAAGTTGAATTCCCTTTTCAAAACTCAGCTTGCATTTCTTGGTTTTGATAATGCAGTTATAGAAGGTGCTAGCATTAGGGCATGCCAAGGTGGGTACATGAAAAAAGTAATTCTCTACACTATTCAATTTTACAAAAACAGAATACAATTTCAAAATAGAACAGACCTTTAATCTGCACTTGTGAGTCAAGAGGCAGGCAGATCTCTGAGTTCCAGGACAGCTAGGGCTACACAGAGAAACCCTGACTCAAAAAACAGAAACAATGCCAAAAAAAAAAAAATTTGAACATTTTTTTTAAAAAAGGTGAGCATTTTCTTCTACCTCTAACAAATTCGTTTTGTAAAACTCTGAAAATATTACATATCTCTACTAGGCATAAGTTCTTTAAGTGGCCCTTTTACTTTATAATCCATCTTTAACAGGACATCTGATATTATCCCTACAGATCCAGAGTCACATAACCAGATAGTTTTCTTTTATATATATATTTTTTTTCATATTTTATTTACATTTCAAATGTTTCAGATCTCCCCTTTGGAACCTCCCCATTCCCTCCACCTTCCACCTGCCAATATGGGGATATTGGCATATTCTCCAACCCACCCTCCCAACCACCCACTCACTCTCGTCTTTCCTCCTTGTCATTCCCCTATACTGGGGGATCTAACACCCTCAGGCCCAAGGGCCTCTCCTCCCCCTGACGGGTAACAAGACCCTCCTCTGCTGCATTTGTGGCCAGCACCATGGGTCTCTCCATGTGTATTCTTTAGTTGGTGGATCGGTCTCCAAAAGTATCGGGGGGGGGGGGGGGGGGAGTGTCAGGCCAGTTGCCACTGTTGCTACCTCCCTGGGGCTGCACACTCCCTCAGCTCCTTCAGTCCTTTTTCCAAGCCCTCCACTTGGGACGTCACACTCAGAACTACTGTTGCTGTGAAGTGACTCTTGGGTATTTCAAACTTTTGGGCTAATAACCTCTTAACAGTGAGTACATACCATGTTCATTCTTTTGTGACTGCGTTACCTCGCTCAGGATGATATTTTCAAGATCCATCCATTTGTCTACAAATTTCATGAAGTCATTGTTTTTAATAGCTGAGTAGTATTCCATTGTGTAAATGTACCACATTTTCTGTATCCATTCCTCTGTGGAGGGACATCTGGGTTGTTTCCAGCTTCTGGCTATTATAAATATAGCTGCTATGAACATAGTGGAACATGTGTCTTTATTACATGTTGGAGCATCTTCTGGGTATATGCCCAGGAGTGGAATAGCTGGGTCCACAGGTAGTATTATGTTCATTTTTCTGAGGATCCACCAAGCTGATTTCCAGAGAGGTTGTATCATCTTGCATTCCCACCAGCAATGGAGGAGTGTTCCTCTTTCTCCACATCCTCGCCAACATCTGCTATCACCTCAGTTTTTTATCTTAGCCATTCTGACTGGTGTGAGGTGAAATCTCAGGGTTGTTTTGATTTGCATTTCCCTGATGACTAAGGATGCTGAACATTTCTTTAGGTGCTTCTCGGCCATTCGAGTTTCCTCAGTTGAGAATTCTCTGTTTAGCTCACTTCCCCATTTTTTGATAGGGTTCTTTGTATACTTTGGATATTAGCCCTCTATCAGATGTAGGATTGGTAAAGATCTTTTCCCAATCTGTAGGTTGCCGTTTTGCACTATTCACCGTGTCCTTTGCCTTACAGAAGCTTTGTAATTTTATGAGGTCCCATCTGTCAATTCTTGATCTTAGAGCACAAGCCATTGGTGTGCTGTTCAGGAACAATTCCCCTGTGCCGAAGTGTTCAAGATTCTTCCCCACTTTCTCTTCTATTAGATTCAGTGTATCTGGTTTTACGTGAAGGTCCTTGATCCACTTGGACTTGAGCTTTGTACAGGGAGATAGGAATGGATCAATTCGCAATTTTCTACATGTAGACCGCCAGTTGATCCAGCACCATTTGTTGAAGATGCTGGTTTTTTTCCACTGTATGGTTTTAGCTCCTTTGTCGAAGATCAAGTGACCATATGTGTGTGGGTTCATTTCTGGGTCTTTGATTCTATTCCATTGATCTACCTGCCTGTCATTGTACCAATACCACGCAGTTTTTATCACTACTGCCCTGTAGTACAGCTTGAGGTCAGGGAGGCTGATTCCCCCAGAAGACCTTTTATTGTTGAGGATAGTTTTTGCTATCCTGGGTTTTTTGTTATTCCATACGAATTTGAGAATTGCTCTTTAACCAGATAGTTTTCAGCAAATAAAGTCATCCCCAAATTTTATGTTTAGAAATAGAAGACTTTAAAAAAAAACTTACTGACAAAGCAAGTATCTTCTCCCTAAGCCATTACAACACTGTAGAATCCAAATTTTTGTACAAAAATATACAATTTCTGTATGACTTTTTTAAAGGTATATTTTATTATTTATTTAAGCTATTTATTATTTATTTCTGTGTATGTGTGTGTGTGCCTGCTTCTGTATGAGAGTATATGCATGTGTGTCTAAGCGTTCATGAAAGGGTGTCAGATTTTTCTGAAGCTGGAGTTAATTGTAAGTCATCTGACAAGGGTCCTGGGAACTGAACCCGGGCCTTTTGCAAGCACTCTTAATTGCTAAGCCATTTCTCCATTCCCCATCTGACTCTTACTGCTCAAGCCACTTATTCAGCACTCACAAGCTTAGAAAGATCTTTGATGTACGATATAAATTACTTCTATATTATTAGCATGAAAATCTTATAAAATATATACTTTAAAATGTTAATACCAAGGCTGATCAGCTTTTTAATTAGGCAAATACATTTAGAAAAATGACGACTTTTATTTGCAATTTTTCTACCTCAATCTCTCACTGTTAACCAAGAATATCATGAAAATTCTGCTAAAACTCTTTAACTGCAAGCAAAGAAAGATTAAAATGTCTCATATAGTTTTCCCCTAAATGTTCTTCTGAATACTACCAAATAGCTTTTGTACTTGAAATAATTTCTTTTAGATATCAACTGTCTAATTTTTACAAAAACTGTCCCACACCCCAGCAGTGGGGCAGAACATGGACCCATAGCTTTCCTTCAAAGAACAGAGGTACTGAATCAGTACTATAAACAGAAGTGCTGCTGTCAAAGAATTGATCTAATAATAAAAAGAGCTATGGCCACTTGTCTTATAGAAAATTACTGCTGAATGCTGCCAGACCCTGCTTTCCTTCCTTCTGGGCCACTAGCCAGATACTAATCATTTTTAGACCTTTTCTAATTTTTAGTACACAATATGATATACTATACTACATCTAATGCAGACAGTATTTTAAATGAATGTTCTCTAAAATTCATCTCATATTCTGGCATATATATGCACATTCAGTCTTTACACATATGCATGGACACATACATTATATAATACACATTTATATGTATACACACATTTGTACACACATACATTACATATATAGTTAGTCTTCCATAGTTACTGGTTTCACACTGAGGATTCAATCAACCCAGGGTTGGAAATATTAGAGGAGAAAATCCTACACTGAACATGCATGGATTTTTTTTTTCCTAATCATTATTTTTCTAAAAACAGAGTCTGGCACCTATTTGTATAGCTTCTACATTGTATTAGGAGCTAATATAAGTAACCTAAAGAATACTGAAAATGGGCACTACACCACTTTGTATACAAGACTACTTATAGACACTGATAACTACTCCCTGAGCATGCTAGGAAATGGATGTTTATGCATGAACATCTACCATCTGTAGAAGTACACACAAAAACTTGTGGTAACAATGACTGCATCTAAGAGTTATGTCTTTGAAATTTTGTGATTTTTGTGATAGCCATTCACAGTTTTTCTCCATTTAAGGGGAAAATGGGCCAGGAGTGGTGGTATACAACTTAATCTTGGCAGGGTCAGACAGCTGTATGAGTTGGAGGCCAGCCAACTCATATGAGTTGGGGTCCATACAACGAGCTTCCTAGTTTAAAAATATTCCTTAAAACAGTATTTGAGGAAATCTTTTAAAAATCTTTCCTACAAATATTTTAACATTTAATTGTTCTTTTAAAAAAATCAGTTTATCATGCTCAATCTCATTATAATAAAAAAATATGAAGTAAAATCTATTTATCAAATTACAATTTAAAAAAAAAAAAAAACAAATACTCAATTCTGGCAGCATAGGGACTGGCATCTTTCCAGAAGCTCCAATGGGAATATGAGTGTCTTTTCTCTATCCTGTAAATCAGAGGGGAGGGACTGAGATGGAAGCAAAAGACAAAGGCCTGAAGAGACATGCTTTCTTCTAGGTGGAGCACCATCTGGACTCTGGAGAGCATTCAGAGAGGTGACCTGCTGCAAATACCTCATTGTCAGTCTAGAGATCTATATAAAGCTTTTGCAGCTCAGAATCTTCTATGTATACTCTATGTGTGCTTATGTGTCAAATATATTGAAATGAAAGTAACTACTGATTCTAGCCAAGGAATGAATCTATATGTCCATTAAAACACATGTACAAAACTGTTATTAGTAGCTGTGTTTTTAAGAGCTAGCTAAGAACTGTCAACAGTCCAAACACCCAACAACAGAATAGGTTCATATGTCCACACGCAATGAAATAATAGATAGTAATGGACAAAAAGTAAACTATTGCTAATTTAAAGAAAAATGAATGAAGCTGGTCACACAAAAACTTCAAGTCAGTCTAGTCTACAAAGTGAGTTCCAGAACAACCAGGGTTACACAGAGAAACCCTGTCTTGTAAAAACAAAAACAAATAAACAACAAATCAATCAAACAAACAAAAAGAATGAATCTTACAGACACTAGGTTGAATAAAGAAAAGCATTTTTAAAAACTTGTTTTTTTACTCATAACAGTAGCAAAATTACAGTTATGAAGTAGCAATGAAAATAAACTTATGGTTGAGGATCACCACAACATAACAGACTGTCTGTGTTAAAGGGTTGTAGCATTAGGAAAGGTAAATGCTGGACTGGTCGATGACATTATTCAAACACACACCCACAAACTATGTCCCTTCAAGAAAGTGATTAGGTTTTCTGCCCTTTTTGTAGCCCTCTTAGTTGACACAGTTGGCACAGATCAAGGCTTTTAAGAGATTACTGGTAGCTTGACACTAATAACAGTGATCTGTGGAGCTTTTTTTTTTTTTTTTTAAAGGAAAAAAGAGGAAGGGAAAAAAATAACAAGATTAAGGAAGTAGATGAATAAAGGCAGTGAGGAGTCCCGCATGACATGATCCAAGTTCAGGATTTTCTCTGAGTCATGTCCTTAAGACTCTAAGATCCTCAGCATCGCTTTTCTTGGAGGGAAAAATCGGGCATCTAATATTCCTTTAAAATAAGAGGGTTTTGGTTTTTGAGACCACGTCTCACTATTTAGCCCAGGATGACTTAAAATTCAAAATCCTTCTGCCTCAGCCTTCTCAGTGAAGGCTCATGAGTATTTGCCATCATTCCCAGCTCAAATAATAGATTCACATCAGTGTTCACAACTAGTTTGGAAGAAAATATCTTACAGATAGGCTCTGAGATTCTGAGGAAGCTATTCAACCACTGCTGCATATGTAATATCCTCATATGCTAAAGCTTTATGGCTAGTCTTGAAAGCCAAAGTGATCACAAATTCTCCTTTGGAGGTATTGGGGGGATGGTTACCAAATCGACAAACTTTATAATCTACTTCTTCCACTTATAAAATGAGTAAACTACCTATTAGTAATTTAAAACATCAAATAAGCAACCTAATTCAGAAAGCAGTGCAGTAGTATGAAAAAGCATAGAACATGGTATAAATCAGACCTCTACACACACTGACTGACTGCTTCTTAGGAGGTAACGACTGAGAACATGTTAATATCATAATTTGCTTTGAAAATGAAAGGTAATGGATTAAAAGCAACTATCAAGCCAATGTAAATATACATACACATTAGCAAACACTGTTTTCCATGTAAGAAGCAGTCAAAGTACAGCACTTATCAATCACCTATGTCTGGGACTGGAAAGTTGGCATCGCACCTAGCAATCCAAGAACTAAGGAATAGTACTTGCCTCAAAATTCTATAGGACTTCCCTGCAAATTTTACTGTATAACATTAACTCCTATTCTTGTGTTTATTTGTTTGTTTTTCAAGACAGGGTTTTTCTCTGTATATTTAGCCCTGGCTGGCTGGAACTAGGTAGACCAGGCTGGCCTCAGACTCAGAAATCTGCCTGTCTCTGCCTCCCAAGTGCTGGGACTAAAGGCGTACACCACCACTGCCCGGCTAACCTTAACTCCTATTGTACTGGGAGTCTCACTGAATTTGAGGCTAAGAACTACAGTTCTAGTATCAGTTTGTGGGTAAGGCATGGAAAAATTATCTACAGGAGGCTGAGGTTGGGCGAGTAGGATGAGCATGATGTGCCAGGTTAATGACTCTAAGACACTGTGAAGACACTGCATTGGGTTTCTAGATTTCAAACATGTAAGCAGAGCGCCACATATGAATACACAAGAAAGGGGGATGAAAAAAAAAAACAGTCCTTGAATCCAGAAAAAGATACAATTACAGTAAAAAAAAAAAATAAAAGTACAGAAGGAATGAACGAACAAGAATACCTGAGCAAACAACCCAGGGAGGGGAAGAAGGGCCAGAGAGGATGAAGGATCTAAAATGCACATTGTGAAGTAGAATGAAAAATCAGTAGTTTTTACAGCAGTAGAAGGCACGCTAAGCAGTGGAAAGAATCTAACTGCAGGCTGAGTCAAGGAAACAGGATGGTTCACTTGGTAAGCAGCTCTGCTCTCATTAGAGCAACTGGAGCTTGAGGTTTACAGTGGAGAAAATGCAGATGAATCAAAGGGATGATGAAAGAGCTTGTAATGACAGGACTAAATCCTGGAGCTAAAGAACAATGGGCATTAAGCAGCATAAGGATGGAATTCAGGGGGCAAGCCTAGGGCCAATGACTAAAGAGCTCACTCATTCTACCCCAGAATTAATTAAGAACCTAACATTACTGCATGAGTATTCTGTCACACAGTAAGGGATCAGATACAAAAAACAAGGATGCTAAAAATAAGACCATTGTAATATTCAAAACTAAATGATCCAAAGAAAAGCATTTACCTTCATGAATGTGTATTCTAGAATTAAATACTTCCTATCTCTAAAGAAGTTTCGGAAATCATATATATGGAATATATATATATTGTATAGAACTAGTTATATCCTAAGAATGAGCCACCCACTCTCTTTGATTTTGTGTCACATTGTAGAATCTGCAACAGAAAAACTGATGCAGTACAATCCCTGAAACTGAGGTTTGTACAAAGTATTGACAAGGCTTTTCTTGCATCCATTATTTATATATATACTTACACATGGAAACCAAGGCCCCGAGAGACCAAGAATTATCAAAGGTCACACTATTAGCAGTACAGTGATGCTAGAATGCCTGCCTCATAATTCCCTTAACATTATGGTTCTACAATTTTGAATGATAATCCAAAACCCACCTTGGTACTCTCATTTCAGCATTGTAATAATGAAACTATAAAACTATTTTTATGGTTCATATGCTTCACAAGAAAAACACCTCCATTAAATGTGCCTATGTTTGACCAAAGAATAAAAAAATCTTTTTGGTCAGCACAAGAGCGCACATGCATGAGCACACACAAATATATATAATGAAATACCTGGTATCTTGAGATCTTTTAACACTTAGCTGTACATTTTTTTATCTTGTTGTGCTCCCTACCTCGCTTGTGGATCTACCTCCCATATTTTTTAGGTAAGTGAAATACCTTTATTTTTCATTAGTACAAACAGGCAAATGTGGCAACACTGACAAAAGCCTGTAAATACTGTATAGTTTCACAAGCTTGCAGTGTACAAAATGTTTTCAGTTTTGGATTTATCTAATGCTCATGTAAGCAACACTGCTCACTGAAATGAATTCAAGGACTATTAAAGTTTAAAATCACACAGCTCTCTACTATCCATCCCCCTCCTAAGTACAGCTGCAAACACGGTAAGTTCCATTTGTGTTTCTACAGATTTTCTTCATGCTTACATCACAAAAACATTTTCAAAGAGGTAACATTTACTTAATGTTCAAACTCTACTGATCATAATTTAATTTTTGAAAAAATAATTCTGAAGGTATAGAACTCAGCTTCTGGTTATCTCAACAGATGTTAATTATTACTCAGGGATTATTTAAGGAAAAAAATGCTGATTCCCAAGGACAGTTTTCTTCATCAGCATCAAAATGTAACAGTTTTATTTATCTGTTGCTTCCTTTTTGACATAGGATGCATTACTGCAATCACAGTGACACCTAACAGATGATCCTGTCTTTGCTGATAGGTTAGTCTATGCTTATTTAGAAGTCTGAAAACCTTTAAGAAAGAAAGACAGAAAGAGGGGGAGGGAGGGAGAAAGAGAAGCTTCTGAAATACAGCTACTTTGTCATTTATCTTTCTCTCAAAAATCAGTTTCAAGATGGAAATCTACTGAGTTTTTGGACTTTGGTTTCAACCAAATACTTGCTCAATTGATCAGTTTCGATGATCATAAAGGATGATCCCATACTTTGGTGTGAGAAAATGAAAACCAACCTATTACCCAACCCCAAAGCCCAATTATCACCACAGTACATTCCTTTGTTTTTATATGACTGCAAAATTCAAACCTTCAGTAACTTGTCCCCAATCTTTCTGATTAAAAAGACAGAAGAAATTATCTTTAAAAAGGCTGGCAAAGCAAAGACACTTCGATTTGCCTGCTTATATCATATTTTCTGTTTACAAGCACCTCAGCAATGTTTCCTTAGACTAAGGTGACATTACACTGCCTAACCAGGAGAATTCTCAGGCAAATGCACAGACATGCTGACACACATTTTTAAACCACTCACAGGCAGACCTCTAAGTCATTTTAAGTTGCACGTAAGTCTGGCAGAGTCTTCAAGAACTCTGTCTAAGATTCAAACCACGATAAAACTGATGCACCACAATTCTCTAAAAGAGCTCTGTAGGGCATCCTTAACAGGTTGCCAATGACGCTTTTGTAGAAATCGGAACTTGAGACTACATATACATAATATATTAATTATACTTTTAAGTTACCCCTCTTCCACAAACCTTTAGAAAGGTTGCTTCCTGGCACTACCTAATACCCAGGCAAATTCAGGACAGATTTAACCATGCACTGATCAAACATCAAACACTACCTAGAACATAAAGCCCAAATCGCTCAGCAGCCCCTACCATCAGGAGCTAAATCCTCACTCAACTGTCAGCTACTCCAGACTGCATGCTCAAGTCCGGTATCTCTCTTCCGGAGATCAGAGCTCGGGAGACACCAGCCGGTCCCCACAGGTATCCTGGGGCAAAGAAAAAAACAAACAAACAAAAAACCTGCAGAACAAACCCACTGTGTCTCCAACTAGGCAACTGCCCCGATCAATCGTCCATCCAACTAAGCATTGAGTTAAATTTCATCTAGAGAGAAAGAGACCAGATCGAAACCGTTAGATACCGAAAGCCACAAGCAGTGCCATGGGGTGGCTCCTGAAACCGGGTCTGGCACCCCTGGAGACCCAGAGACAGCTGAGCCGCGCCCACGCGGCAAGATCACTCTCCTTGTCGCCCCGAAAAAGAATGGGGACCAGCACGCACAGTTACCGCCCCCCTCTGGGCGAAGCAGAAACCCCAATACAAATGCTGGTCTCCCCGTGCACGCTTCCCGCCCCCACCCACACCCACCCAGTCCGTTCCTGCCCGGGAGGGACCTGGGCATCGCCTTATCACACCAAGGCGACCTTAAACAAACCCTGGTCTCTGGAACCCTGACATCCTCCTGCTTAGCCCCAGAAATGCCAAGCGGACCCCTCCCCGCTCATAGGGCTCCCTGTGCCCTCCGGACAAGGCTAAACTGTATCCTGCGCCCCCCAACTGCACGGGATCGCCAGAAATGGTCTCCAAGTTCCAGAACCAGCACACGGACTCTCAGGACACAGGAAGCGCTCCCACGACCCCAGAGACCCGGGACCGTCTGGGCAGCCACCCACCCCCACCCGAAAGCCAAAGGAGCCCCGGGACCCCAGCCCCCGCCGCGTCACCAATATCCCCGCACTCGGAGCGCCGCGCATCCCCGGGAGCCGCCCCCGTCGCGAGCCCGCTTGCCACGGCCGCCCCAGGTCGCCTCCTCAGCTACGACACGCCGAGCTCCCTCACCTGAGGAGCGTCGGCAGACGAGCGGCTCCCAGAGCCCCGAGGAAAACTGAAGCTGGCGGCGGAGACACGGCGGCCCAGGCCTGCGCTGCCGCAGCTCCAACCTCTCCGCGAGGAAGCGCTCGTGTGAGGAGAGCCCGCCCGCTCGGCGCGCTACCGGGGAGCCGAGCCGCCGCCGTGCCCGCGGCTCTTCCCGCGAGATCCCAGCCACGGTGAGGGGCGAGGCCATGCCGGGGAGGAGGGGGCGGGGCGGAGGCTCCTCGAGTGGCAGCACCGTAAGCCTGTTAGCGGCGGCGTAGAAAGCGGGGGCCACCAAGAGGAGGGGCCATATTGAAGGGCGGGGTCATACTGAGGGGCGGAGAGTCCTCGAATGACAGTCCCGAAAACCTGTCAGCAGTGGCAGCGCAGGAGGCGGGACTTGCAGCCTCCTATGACCAATTGCAAAAGAGTAAAGCTAATTCTCCCCGCCTTTCATCAATAAATCGCGGGCAAAGGTGTTGCTGACCTGGGCAGTTGCAAAGGTGTTTTAGATGACGTGGTTTGGGCAAAGTTTGGTCTTCTTCGGCTGCCGTAGAGACACTTGATTTAGCAGGGAAGCTGAACTTAATACTGCTTCAACTGAGGAGCTGTTAACCTTCATTTACACTGCTATCTGAAGTGAGCAGCCTGAAGACTTACAGCCTCAGTCTACTCACTTCTGTCTCCTCCTTTAATGTAGATTTCCCCTATTTCGGCCTCTCTTCCATTTTTATTTCAAACAGGGCGATATTGTCACGGGTGCTTTAAGCTCCAACCCAGTATATCTGGTCTATCAAAGGACTCTTCTAATTCGTTTGTGCATTCTACTTAAAGTCTTCCACAAGGGTAAAAAACAAAATCTCAGGTGAGTGCTAGCCAAGCAAATCCGAGAAGTACATGAGAACTTGTATCTTTGCAGACCCTAGAGCCTAGTAATGATTGGCACAGGTGGGACATTCAAAAAATCTGAAAGGAAGAAATGGAAACTGTTATGCTTATCTGTAGTAGCCTCGGAAACTGGGCTATCCTAGCCCTTCCTTTATAACGGCAGCCATTCCCCTTCACTCTTAAGTCCTTACTCTCATTATTATGCCTACCCTGTAGCTTTCCTTCATCTTCCCCTAGTCAACCTTGCTCACAGCATAAAGTAGCCTTACTCTTTCTCAAGGTTAACTCCTGCCCTTGTGCACTCAACCTCAGGCATGCCGGACTCTTCAGTCAGCTCCCCCCATTATCAATTTCTAACTCCTTTATCCCCAGAACACACTCATTATCCCCTATTCTTTGAACAGAGCTAATCTGCTCTGTTCTCTCCACTCGAGCTTCCCTGTCCTGAGAATCCCACGTCTTGAGAACATTAAAGTGTGTTGTGGTGCCCATCTTCTTACCCCTTACTTCCCCCACTACAATGCTGCTATTGCCCACACAATCTGCTGCTCTCCAACAGTTTCAAAAGACCTCTCTCCTAATAAACAAATGGTCTATTTGGTGGGACATTTTCCCCAATGGCCTCTCTGAAGCCCATTAACAATGCTCAGGATGTCTTCCTTTAGCACCTGCCTAACTGTGTTCTTTTAATTCTATAGCTACTTTTTTTTTTCAATTCCCTTTCCTAGTTTGAAAATGGTTGAATACTGATGACTCCTTATCTTATTGCACACCTTGTGCATAAGAAAAATGTCCACACACCACTGCACACTCTGAGAACCACAAATTGGTTCAGACAAAAGCGGTTAGAAAAATCCAGAGGGAAGAGAGGCGGCTGTGCAGCCTGAGCTGGGTGGTAACACTCGAGGCTGGCCCATATAAATTAAAAGCAGAAATGGAAGCCTTTCAGAGAAAAATAACATAAACCAGAGCAAAGATAAAAAGTATGTGAGCTGAGCTGGGCTGCAGGTTGGATGGTTCGGTAAATAGATTCCCGCAGAAGCAGGGTGGGGGTAGGAGGCAAGATCAGAAAGGAACCAGATAGTGAAAGGCTTTGAATACCAAGCCACAGTAATTGGGCTTGATTTGATGTTAAATGGGAAACCTGAACAAATTCAAATATTTGTAGAGGCTGTAAGGAAGCTAGGTATGAAAGCACTTCTATCAAATGTCTAAGTACATATGTAAAAAGAAATATAAAGCAAGCTAACATCCTATAACATTTAAAAAAAAAAAATACCATTTTTTTCCTAACAAATGTACTTGGTAAACGTGGATGGCCAGGTTGGGATTTAAGATTCTGTTAACAGGGTGAGAGTTTCAGAGTCCTCTGCTGGAATCAGACAGGTTTAAGAGAGAGAACACAATGAAGCCTTTCCCACAACAGATCTCACAGCCCCTTGTGATCATTAACTTTGATTATCAACCTAATGGGCTCTAGAAGCACCTAGGAGGCAAGTCTCTGGGCATGTCTGTGAGCCTTGCTCTAAGTGGGCTAATTGAGATGGAAGAGCTAACCTAAATGTGGATGGCACCACTTCATAGCTAGGGCCCTGAGCTACATAAAGGAAGAAACAGACAAGCCCCAGCATTCATCTCTCCTTGCTTCTAAACTGTGGTTGCAAGGTGGCCAGTTGACTTAAGCTCCTACGGCTGTCACTCCCAACCATAATGGATTGACCCTCTGTGAGTCAGAAAAAAACCCCTTCCTTTGGTATTTTGGTTCAACAATATTTAAAGTAACTAATACATCGGACTAGGCCCACACAGCAAAGGAGCTGCCACTGTATGGACACTCAGGCTCACCTATCCATGCCTCTTCCCCACTTTGCCCACTCTAAAATAGTCATTTAACAAGCATTTTGAAAGTTCAGGGATGGAGCCAGCAAGATAGCTCAGCTTATAAAAAGTACCTTCAAGAACCCAGGATGATAGGAGAAAATATGACTCCTGAAAGCTGTCCTCTGACCTCCACACATAAGCCATGATACATGGTACATGGTACACAGAAATCATACACACTAATAAATACATTGGGAAAAGCCCACACGGGCCTTGGAAATGGGCTCAGAGCCCTTAGGATGGACAATTCTGGGTACTTGGCAAGAGAGATCTACCACAGTACTAAATAGGTTTGTGAACACACATCTCTCATCTTAATGGATTCCTGTTAGTTATATAGAAGGGCCAATGCAGAATCCTTTAAAGGCGGGTCCCTTTAAAGAGAGAATTAGCAGAGCAAATAAGTCTCTTAGGAGTGATGAGTCCTACCAGTTTATATCTTGAGGAATAAACCCATGTGTTCTCTGTGCTCCCAGGAACTTGGCCCTTGCTCTGTCGTCTCAGAGGCAGGAATGTACTAAAAGAAAACAGCACCCTTGACTTCACATCCATATGGGTCCTCTTCTCCCCAACATTTCAGTTTCGTGGATTGGGTCACTCCAGTGTGTCTCTCAATCATCAGTGTATCAGAAGTCTGCTGAGAAAATTGCACAGAGATGAAGTGCTCTCAGCCAGAGGGGCATCCAACCTCAGAGCACTTACCTTGTGTTTGACTTCTAAATAAAAATGCTTTGGAAGTCAGAAGCTCTGACAGAGGCTGTGTGTGTGAAGGGCGCACAGGGAGGGCGAGTGCTGAAAAGGCAGAAAGCCATCTTTGATTGGGGCCCTCTCTCACCATCTGTCTTTACTGCATGATGCATCCATCTGTGGCCTGACAGTCATCTCTGTTCCCACAACCTCTCCATCTGGTACCAAGAGCTTCCTTCCTCGTGTTTTGCTCTTAGAGCCACAGCAGGACCAGAGCCACCTTGGTCTCTGTTTAGAGAGCAAAGCCTAGAATTCCACTCACGGGTTCTGCCACTTGGCAGTGATGTTGAGGGTGATTTTAGCAGGTGGCTTTGGGACTCGCTTGATCCTGGCACTGGGGTCTGCTCATAGCCTTCTCACCACCATCTGTGACTGGTGTTTGGCAACCAGCGGTAGAAAAGAACCAGCTTGTTTCTTCCTGAGGTCATACCATCTGCAGCCTGCTTTGACCTATTAGTCTGAGTGACTATAACTGAACAGTTCTATCCCTATTGGCAAGGATGCTTTACTGGGATCCCACCCAGGAAACTCAGGCAATAGTTACCTCCTGGCTAACCTCATCTTAACAAAGACCACACAAGACAGTATTCCTCAAAAAGCTGGAAGAAGAGATACTCACATGTAAAGAGCACTTGTTATTCTTGCAGAGGACCTGGGTTCAGTTCCTAGCACCCACATGGAGGCTTGCAACCTACTGCAACTTCAGTTCTATGGGATTCAATGTGGTCTTCTGGCTTCTGTGGCCACTGCATGCATGTGGTGTATACATATGTGCAAGCAAAACACTCAGAAGCATAACAATAAAATAAAGGTTGTTTTTCTTTTTTGAAGTTGGGAGAAATCTAGTTCTCAGATACAACTTCTGCTCTTTTAAAGTTTTAGAGACATGCAGATAGAGCACTTGTACAGTAAATAAATAAATAAATAAAGTTTTAGAGAGTACCTATCTGGTTAGGTTGGAAGGCTGAAATTCTGTATGAATTGACATGATATTCATCTGTCCACTTACTGACCCCTGAGTACAACTTTGACTTTGCTTTGTTGTTGCAGTTTGTGTGATTCCTTGTTGAAGAGAAGCCAGGAAGGGGGTTAGCCCAACAATGGACCATTCTGATGGAAAGGCCAAGAATCTGGTAGTTGTTTGGTGCATGAGGCTGGATGCTTTAACTGATCTTCAGACTTCATTGGAATCCCCCCCCTCCAAAAAAATGGGCTCTAATAATACCAAAATTCAAATGCCTCAGAAATAAGATAGATGAACTTGCCATCAAGACTGAGGGCAAACAGGCAAAAAGCAAGAGCAACCTCCTTCAGGGCACTTTTAGGTGAGCTTCCACCAGAAGGTATGACCCAGGTTTGGGGTGGATCATCCCACCTCAAATGATGCAATCAAAAACCAGGTATAGTGGCACACACCTGTAACCCCAGTGCCCAGGAGGCAGAAGCGGGCAAATGTCTGGGAGTGTGAGGCTAGCCTGCTGTACACAGGATAGCCCAGTACTACATAGTGAGACCCTGTCTCAAAAGAAGAAAAAAAAATTCAGTCAAGAAAATCCTTTACATATGTGCTCATCCGCTTGCTCTTTATTTGATTCCAATTTGTAGTCAAGTAAGATTAGCCATCACAGGAGACTGCGGTTTGACCTAACCTCATAAGAGATGAGTCAAGACCACCTAGGGAAAGTCCCTCCTAGCTTCATGTAGACCGTGTAGGATAATACATGTCTATGGTTTGAAAACTCCTCATTCCAGAGCATTTATTATGCAGCAAATCTGTAGTGACAGTAGTTGTTAAGAGTAGTTTTATCTGTTTCTACCCCTGCACAGAAATCTACCTTCCCACAGCATCTGAAGAGCAAGGACAAGGGGTCAGCAGCCACGACTCACTGCATATAAAAAACGACCACAGAAAGTAGAAGAAACCCTTTCTTGATGGAACCAATGATTCTGGTGCCTTAAAATCCAGGCCAGGAAGAGCATTAGAGCAATTGGAGAGACAGCAAGTATGGAGCCGTTTGGAGCAGTTAATAGTAACTCTTGAGCAGTAGGAGAACTGTTTTCTCCCAAACACTTAGATCATTCCACAAGCTACCACTTTAAGCCAATCTTGTGGGAAATACATGTTTCTTGAATACAGAGGTGGAAAGCATCCTCTTACCCATCCAGATTATCCCAGAATAAAAAGTTGAGAGCTCTATCTATATAGGGCCCCTATCAAAAGAAAAGTGACATTTTGAGGACATGAAATGTTCACACAAGAATAGGCCTCGTTTGACAGCAAGAAGATTGAAATCGTTTCTGAATATGATAGTATGTCTCTGAATTAACACAAGATGAATTAAAATTCAGTAAGAATTAGTTTCTACCTAATTTAAAATGAGGCAAGATGGCTTAGCATATCAAGGCTTGATACCAAGCCTAATGACCCACGTTCAATCTCCAGGACCTGCATGGTGGAAGGAGAGAACAGAGTCCAAAAAGATGTCCTCTCAACAAACATGTGCTTCAGCATGAACCACCCCCTTCATTATAGATCTAATTTTAAGGAGAAAGTCCATATAAAAAGAAAACCATTCAGCCAAGTTATACACTTGCACAATAAACTGCATTTTACACACATAAGAGACATATAGATAGGCAATACACGTAGACCATGCATATGGCCTATCAAGCTGACTAACAGTTAACTTACAGCTAAGAAAATGCATCTGAATACATTCACATCTCCATGACTCAAAAGTGTGGTAGACATTCTATTGCTTTTAGCAATGAGGACACAAGTTAATTTTTTGAACCACAAGATCCTAGAAAAAAAAAAATCTTTGCTTTCCACCCTTCCTTCAATACCTCACTGTCAAATATAAACAACAAATACATAAGAATAGGGCATCATGAAGAGTGAGGGGAGGGGAGAGACAGATAAAGCTACAACAAAATTAACACAGTTGCTGCAGAAGAAAGAAAAGAACTGATAGAGAGAGGGCTTTCCCATAGG
This sequence comes from Rhynchomys soricoides, assembly GCA_019843965.1. NCBI lineage: Eukaryota > Metazoa > Chordata > Mammalia > Rodentia > Muridae > Rhynchomys > Rhynchomys soricoides. The sequence goes on from JADRCH010000365.1 coordinate 107,635, forward strand.
CAGTCAAACCCTCCACTCCTGAAACCCATGGGGCTAGACCTGCAGACTTCAAGAAAGAGTGATTTACCAGCAGATGATCAGGATACTGCTTTTGGAAGAAACAGAACGAGAATGTCAACCTTTGGGGTTGGGGACATGGCTGAGAGTCACAGGTATAGTATCTTTTATATAGCAAGTTGACCATGAACTCCTGATCTTCCTGCCTTTGCCTCTGAAGTGCTGAGATTACAGGTTTGTACCACCATATCTAATTTATGGGGTGCTGGGCTCCAGACCCAGGGCTTTATAGGTGTTTGGCAAGCTCTCTATAACTGAGCTACATCTCAGTCTTTTGTTTTTATCTTAAGCCAACTGGACATCACTGCCTGAAAGACTCCTAACAGTGGTGGCCCAGGACTGTTGTAGAGAGAACACCGGTAGCTCTTGGGATGGGTGTGGGTGTGGGTGCTTCTATTGGAGTAAACAATACAGACAAAAGCTTCAAACCCATGAAAAAGGACAAACAACTCCATGAGGAATACTAAATACTGAAATGCAGGTCAGGATCAGATTGCAGACAAACTTGAAGATTAGTCACGGTTGGAGCTTGGTTCAAAGCCAACTCCAAGCCACCTGGGATTTTAAAGGCTGAGAGTGACCTGGTCAACCCAGTACCCAGAAAAGAATAGCCACTGTGATCTCACAAGTTGACTTGAAGTGGGGACCTCCCAGGAATGTGTCAATGAGGACAGAATCCAAGAACAGATTCCTCCTGAGATGTATGACCTCAACAGTAGGTGACCCTTCAGCAAGGCCCAGTTATCAGCATTTCAGTAGATTAGAGTAGAACTCTGGATGCTCAGATTTAGTGATTGAATATCTTAGAAACATAATCCTCAAGATTGGTCATGTACACATTCCACAGATGTTTTACTTTGAGCCCAACACTCAGATGGGAATTTGATGAAATAAGCAAAGACTGATATCATTGGGGCATACTTCCACAAAAAAAATATAATGAAACCCAACCATGATACATGCTATGAGAATTACTGAGTACTACCTATCCCAAATCCCGTGAGTGTTTGAGGATTAGAGAGAGTGTCCCAGCAGAAATAACAGCTAGGTAAGTCTGAGGCAGGAATACGAGTTAAATGTGCTAGAAGGGGGTTGATGGGTAATTTACTCCAGAAGCATGTGCTAAAATTAGATGATGCTTCATCAGAGGTGTGGAAAATCCGAGTGTAGCTTTTCCCCAGAGATGAGAAACACGTCTGTACTGGCTAGTTTTGTGTGTCAACTTGACACAAGATGAACTTACCACGGAGAAAGGAGTTTCAGTTGAGAAAATGCCTCCATGAGATCCAGCTGTAAGGCATTTTCTCAATTAGTGATCAAGGGAGGAGGGCCCTTTGTGGGTGGTGCCATCTGTGGGCTGGTAGTCTTGGGTTCTATAAGAAAGCAGGCTAAGCAAGCCAGGGGAAGCAAGCCAGTAAGCAATATTCCTCCATGGCCTCTGCATCAGCTCCTGCTTCCTGACCTGCTTGAGTTCCAGTCCTGACTTCCTTTCGTGATGAACAGCAGAGTGGAAGTGTAAGCTGAATAAACCCTTTCCTCCCCAACTTGCATCTTGGTCATGATATCTGTGCAGGAATAGAAACCGTGACTAAGACACACGTCAGAAGACTTAGGTATGAAGCAGTAGGTTGTCAGTTTCTCTGTGTTGTCAATCTAAGAACAATACTAACATGTTGTAGTTGAGGTTCTTCAATTCCATTTGTTGTTTTGATCATACACAAAAAGAAGCCAACAAGGGGCCAATCTCATTTATAGTCTAAGTTGTTGTCAACACCCAACAGATGGTTGGAGGTAAAGATTATGTGGGAAGTCGTCTGCCTTGAAACTATCTCCTCTGCAGATTGGTGACTGCAATCATTTGACACAACAGTAAACACAAAATGGAAAATACTAATGCTTCTAAGAAGAGCAACATGGCTGCTCACATTTGCACCAAGGTCCAAACAACTCATGAACTTTCTTGAAAATAGGTTGTTATGTGACACAAACTTTTCCTGGGAAAACACTACACGCACACGCACATGCACATGCACATACACACACACATGGGCACTCTAGATAGGGAATCCATCACAGACCAAAATTAATGATTGCACTGAAGTCCAACTTGGAAAACCAATGAGTTTGCATTAGGGTTACTAGGAAGGGTATGGGTGAGCAGAGATAATTCAAAGCAGCTGCACCACAGGAAAGCCCACCCCAACGTGAGTAAGGACTCACCAAAGTTCCAACCCAGGAGTTCTCTGCACTGCTTGAAAGCTAAATCATTTTGCAGCCCTGTTGGCCACAGTCTTCTCCCAGCTGCCTTAGTCCTTTTATAAAGCTGGGAAAGAGCCTTTGAGAATTTTCACTTTTCCAGACTTGTGACCTTGTGTCTACTTCCTGAATCTCCAGAGCCTCTCCCTCCCTTCTAGAGGGAAAGGCTCAATTCTGAGGAAACTGCCATCTAATAAAGGTATGCACAGCACAGAGCAATAGATAGGAAGGGGTCTAATGTAGGAACAAGGGGAAATCCTAGAGATAGGTAGGAGACATACAGTGGGAACACTTCTGGCACTGGAGAGGATGCCTAGTGCCTAGCACATTTTTGGCAGGGATTTGCAGGAAGAAATGAAGTCAAGAAAGAAAGAAGGCTTGGCTTGTGTTTTGGGTTTGTAAAAAATTGGCTTTCTTCTCCCTGAGCCCATATACATCATCATGTATAATCAGTTTTCTGTATCCTGATTCTACATCCATGGACACAACCATCTATGCATCAAAAACATATGAAAAAAAATTGAGTCCATACTGAACATAAATAGACTGTTTTCTCTTGCTCTCACTCCCTGAACCATGCTGTGTGGCACCTATGACATGACATGGACATATTATTACCCATTGCAAAGCACCTGGAGATGAAGTGCTTGGGAAGATGCTTGTGTTTGTCTGGACATACTATTCTGTTTTATATGAAGTTCATGGAAAGAAATCCAGACATTTTCTGGAAGTCTTCAAGGTATATATCTCAGAGTTCCTGATTTCCCAACTACAGGATCAGATAGCTTTGACTTCCAAAGAGGAAGGTAAAAGGCTTTTCTTCAAGAAGGCTGGAACCTAAGAATAGACAGGCATTGTGAGACTCCTGAAAGACCATTGAGCAGGGGACTGTGGACAGACACTATAGGGTTCAAGGCCAGCACTCAGACTATGGTGACCCTCTGTCACTGAGGACTCACTTGAAAGAGTCATTGTCATTTTCTCACACACATTTAGAAGCCTTTGGAAGAAACTGTTCATTAGCAACTGGGGTGGTTTGAATAAGACATGTCCCCAGTTTGTTTATGTATTTGAACACTTTTCCCAGTTCCTGGTGATGAGGAAAGAGGTTATATAATCTTTAGGAGATGAAGCCTTGCTAAACAAAGTATGCCACTGCGAATGGCTTTATAGCCTTGCTGTGGAGGGTAGTTCTGATGCTTTGATTGGAAATCCATGAGTGAACGCTGAAGGTCCTGTTCCCCAGTTGGTTCTTGCTCAATCAATAAAGATGCCACCGGCTAATGGCTGGGCAGAAGAGGCGGGACTTCCAGGTTCCCACAGCCAGGCTAGGAGAATCAGGAGTAGGAAAGGGTATTATTCATCATGCTTTGGAGGGAGAGAGTCGCCAGCCATGTGAGATCCTGGGAGGGGTAGAGTGGCCATTGGCCACTTTGAGATTAGAAACTCAAGCTGAGGGCAGATGTATGGTGTTGAACAAGGAGAAGGAAACAGTGCAACTAAGCTAAGAGTTGAGCAAGGAGAAAAGGAAAAGGCATGCTAACTAAGGGAGGCTTAGAAAAGCCCAGCCGCTGAGCCATAAGGCGGGTTAAAAATGAGCTGTGCGGCAAATGAGTATGTGCGGCTTTCATCTGCGGATCCAAGGGAACCTGGGTGGTGGCTGGTAGCGCAGTCGGCCCAGAGCTTAAAGCAGGGTAGTAGAAACTACACACTACACCTTGCCTCGTTCTCTCTCTCCTTTCTCTGTGTAAAGGAAGAAAATGTGATCAGCTAGCTTCCTCGGCCATACCCTCCCTAAGATGATGGACTTTATCTTTCTGGAACCATAAGCTAAAATTAAACCCCTTCTTCCTTAAGTTCCTTTTGGTCATAGTGTTTTATTACAGCCACAGAAAAATAACTAACACAGCGGCCCCCAGAGATTTGGTTTAAATAGCCACAATGAATCATTGCCACTGACTGAGTGTGCCTACATCTGAGGAATCTTTTCACGTGTATTAAGACAGAAAAGTAAGAAAGGCTGCTTTTGTATGATGAGGTTCTCTTTTCCTTTTCACACCATACAATAGACAGACAGACCTCCCTCTCTCTCTCTCCCTCCCTCCCTCCCTTCTTTCCTTCCTCTCTCTCTTTTCTGGTGCATGTTTTGATTAAAATGTCCCTCTTATGTATTCTTCCAACTCTCAGACAGAATGACAAAAAACACTTATGGAATAATTTAGTAAAATTGTGGTGTTAATAGGTTAATGTTAACCTTACCTCTCACTGATTTCAAATTAACCATTGGGGGAAACAGTAAGTTGCTTAATGAAAGTGTTATCCTCATTAAATATCCTAAAGGAGCACTAGGATGCCTCCCTGAGAACTAGCATAGGTTATGTTCTCACAACAACCCCAGCATTTTGAAGGTTTCATGATTGAAGGGTCTGAAATTGAATTTTGTGATTCGATATCTACAAGATAAGACCCACGTTAATGATGATTCCATCCCTCTAGTGTGCTCTAAAGATTGTTTCCATGGGGATCTCCATTGTTTGGTCTAAAGTTTTCCTCATACATTTTTTTTCTTCTTGCATCTATCATTTGGGTATTTCATCTCTGAACAAGTCCCCAGTGGGGAGAGAAAAACATTTCTAGGAAGACATGAAAAGCCTGTCACTCATCAGAAAAAGCCCAATTTGTAAAATTATACAGGACTTGAGGGACTCCTAAGTGACCTTCCTTCCAGAACTCATCTTCTGCTCAGGTATCAGTTGAGGAAACAAAAGCCCAGATTTATATCCCTGGTCACATTTTCTAAGATGTCTTCCCTGGTGTTTGGACCTTTCTGGGCTAGACAGACTGAAACCAGGGTGGGAGGCGTGCTGGACTGGAGGAGAGGACTCTTAGACAAAAGATGCCTCCCCTGTGTGCCAGAAGCAAAGCTGTGCCTACCTCTTATCATTGTATTCCTCCCACCACCCCCACCCCCCCCCGTGGAATTCAGAAGATTGCATTGCTTAGGGGAGACTTGGCTAGGTTCAAGTCAGTGATGAGACTAGAGGCAATAAATGCTGCTTATGGGTGAGCCCCTAAGATCTCCTGAGGTATCTTCTGCTGTCTCAGTCATCCAGTGCCTGCCTGACCTACTGACCATCTGGATGTGAAGAAACAGTTAAGGATCCCAAGGTCCTAGAAGATGAGGTGCTAGTTGGTCCATTTATCATGATGTGGTAAACTGTTGGCCTGAAGTAAATTATGACCTCGCTAAAACATTAAGCTGCTGGGATATAAGATTGTCCTGGTATCTATCAGTGAGATGTAGTGGGTTGCTAGCAAACCGGCAACAAATAGCAACAGATAGTCTTGACAGAAAGACAAAATACTATGACCAGAGATGGACAGGTCAAGAGCTCAGAGCCCAAATTAGAAGTTAAGGCTGTGAAAGTGGTATTGGCAGCCATAGTCTGACCTGGGCCAACAATGACCAAGGCTCTGGGATTCAGGGATTGGAGCTCCCACTGGACTCTAGTCCCTGGGAACACAGTTTGCATAGTGAGGTAAGCAGGGCCTCATTTTTCCAAACAGAACAACCAGAACACTTAGAAAGGAATCTGCTAAGACAGAGAGGGTCAAGCCAAAGGATAGGACATAATGTGCTTGGTCACTTGGACCATAGGACAGGCTTGGTTGTAGGGAAATGTGACAGGACCTTCCCTGCCTAGAGGCTAATGTCAGGGGAACAAAGAGTGAAGGTCATAGAATATGTCAGTCCTGTGGGGCTATCATACTCAGGAATGACTGAATAGCCACACACATCAAGTCTTGGTGAGCACAGGCAGAGGAGAGCAAGCCCTGGAGCTAACCCAAGCAACACAGTGAAGACCAGGAAATCAGAACTCAATATATAAGACAGGAATCAAGAGACCTTAGACAAGACAAATAGGGAGAGGCTGCTGGGAGAAGAGTTGAGAGGAGCCACTGAGTTTAACAACCAGACAGCTGCCACTTAGTGCCAGGTCAGGGAGACTTTAAGAAGACAAGAAGCAGTACGTGATACCAACCAACAAGGAGAGGACATCAACACATGAAGGAAGGAGCCTCTTTCCTTCCTTGTAGCATTGTGACCCACAGTAGGCACATGTTGATAAGGTCCTCAAACTCTCCCTGAACATCAATGGGCCCTGTATGTTCTCACATTCCAAGCTAGTGGGAGCTGGGATATTGCTCATGCTTCAGGCTCTGGGAAATCACCAGTTACTTAGCTACTCATAAAAGAGTCTTTACACCAATGAGCTATGAGGCTGTTAACATTTACATTCTGCCCTACGCCTAGGAGTTTGGCTTGCTGCATGCTGAGGATAAGAGTTCTGTGGGGTGATGGGGTGTGCCATGTTTTACTAGGAAACATAGTTAGCAGCTCTGGGAATAATTAAGGTCTCTCATCCAGAGACTGGAAGGATTTGAAGTGGCCAGGGATAGTACAAGCATATGGAGCTGGGCAAGTGACCAGGTAAGCTTAGATTCTGTCTCTACTGCAGAGTGGGAGATGTTTCCACAAAGAACTGGAACTGTCTTGGCTGGGATTTCACCAGATGTAAGGAGTCTCTGTACACTATCTTTTAGATTCTAAAAGTTATTATTCTAAAATCATCATTCTAAAACTCAGAATAGAGGCACAGTATGGTGGAGAGATGGCTCAGCACTTAAGGGTGCTTACTGTTCTTGCAGAGAACCAGAATTTGATTTTCAGCCCCCATGTCAGGCAACTCACAACCAACTGCCTATGATTTCAGCTCCGGAAGCTCTGACTCTCTCTTCTGGCCTTCTTCAGCACCTGCACACATGTGCATATACACACAGAGACACATACATTTAAAAATTAAGTCTTTTTAAAAGGAAGAGATATGGGCATTTGTTTTATAAGTTAAAATACAATTTCTGATTAAAAAATAAAATAAAATCCTCTCTAAGCTGAGCCATTCCATGGATGGGAAAACACAGCCCAGAGAAAGTTGTGCAAAAATCTTACAACTGACTGTGTGCTTACTCCAATTTGTCACGCTGCCTCGCCTCCACAAAGAGAACCGTTGAAGGTAGAGCCTTTCTTGTCTGAGAGCCAGGAGGCTGCGAGCAGGAACAAGCAAAATCATTGTGCAATACTTCTCTGGGAGTCTCAGACAGACACTCTGAGCTGTTGCCCAAGCTCACCGAAGACAAGCCCATTTCCCTGCTTCCCTCCCCTGCTTCTCTCCCACTCAGTCCTAGTAGCATCCATCATTTTACTGGTGAAACAGAAAGACTGAGCCTGGTGCTCATCCTCTGGCTCTGGGTGCTGTCAGCTTGCATGATGAATGGAGATTGGAGCTCAGCAGAGGCCTGGTCGAAGCTCTACCTGATCACTGGTAGCTGGTATTCATGGAGGCTCCTAATTGTCACCTGGTGATGGGGTGCTGCCCTGGGGTTAAGAGAGAAGGGGCTCTCTCAGGTATTATTAGCTTGTATGTTGCAGATGGAGAGAAAGGTTCAGATCAAGTCACACCTGATACACTGTCCTTCTGCTGATATCCCAGTCACATCAGTGGAAGCATACTCCCTCCACAGCCAAACACAGCAGAAGGATAAGCATGAAAACTACTCACCCTAATACAGTGATGTCTTCTTACTAGCTGTGGTACGTTCCAGTACCTGGGAAGGTCCTTCAGATATTGATGAAGGACTCCTGACATTCTGAAAGCTACAGATCCATCTATCACTGAGTTTGAAACGGGCTTTGGTGCCTGTCCCCTGGAATAAGAGTGTCGTTCATTTAGGATTTATGGCTCCGTGGATGACGATTTATCTCAATGGCTACAGAGACCATTAATGGGAGACTTTAGTCTGATTCAGTGGGGGTGGGAAGGGGCATGCATCTGGGAGCTTTACATAAGAGCCCAGAAAATCAGGTTTAAACGAACTCTCCAAAACTATGGCAGTAGCAACCACTAAATTGCCTTTAAGACAAAGCAAAGGAAAGGTGTTGGGGACATAGCCCAGTTGGTATAGTGCTTGCCTAGCATTTGTGAAGTCCTGGGTTAGATTTCCAGCATCTGACAGGTACCAGGAGGAGGATTTGGAGTTCCTGATCATCCTCAGCCATATATAGAATTCAAGGCCAACCTGGGCTCTTAGCCTTTTTTTTTTTTTAAAGAAAAAGTGTATCATGGTACAATGTTTTTCCTTTCTGCCTTATTTTCTGCACATGTGTAGGTACACACACGATTTTACAAAGTCCGTAGCTAAGCTAAAAACGTGTATGCTTTGTGTTCTGCTGCCTCACTCTGGTATTCTGGGCTCTGGTTACATCGTCCTCAGGAATGTAGGCTGTACAAGCTAGCTTACACTGTGCCGGATATGCGTAAACCGTAGGTAGGGTGCACTTACTATTTTCCTACTTTGAGATGTTACATTGTTTCCATTTTCACCCCAGTCTCTGACATTTTCTTTGGGTTAAATAGGAGAAGGGAGCTTCTTGGGTGGAAGGCACTCGACAGGGATTGCTTTGGGAGCTTTCTACTCATTTTCTTCCCCCTTTCCTTTGGCAGCAGGCCATGGAAGAGCAAGTAGGAGAATGATTATCGGGTGTGTCTCATCCCCTCCCCAATTCCTAGCCCCACCATCCTCAATCTGGAACATCTATCCTTGGCTTTAGCGACCCCTCTACCTTTTAGGAACTCATTCACCCAGCACCCCTAAACCCAGGCTGACCCTGCCCTCTGAACCTCCTCCCCGACCCACCACTCTTACCTGCCCTCAGCAATCCTGCCAAAGTCTCTCCTCTTCCCCACCCCAGAGCTTTCCCTAGACCACTCCATCCCCACGATCCTCTCCTCCTGAACCACTCCATAATTTATGTTCTTCACACCACTCCTCCGACAATTAATCACCACTTACCAGCTGTATGACCTTCAGTAATCCCAGAAGCTTGTCGTGAGAATTTAATGAGATCGAGCCTATAAAATAAATACCTATGGCAGTGCAGGGCCTGCACAGCAGTTGAGTAATAAGCAGAAACTGTTATTATTAAGATGGCCAGTTTGCCTCGTGACATTTCCTCTGTTGAACGTTATAGACACCCTCCTCCACTGCCAGTCATCTGTGTGCGACCCGGGTTCTAAGTCCCTGAGAGAAGAGACTCTGTGGCACCCAGACCAGTGTCTTACAGAGACTCTCAGAACATGACTGCCTCTGGTCAAGTATTAGGATCACCTGGGTCTCTGTCCTCTGCTTCTCTACCGGGCTTTGCTTCTTAGCTGACTCTGCAACCCCGCCACCTCTGGCTCACCATTCAAAGCTGCTTAAGTATGTATGGTGATCCAGATGGGTGCCGCAGTCCCAGTTCTGGAAATTATCCCAGTGGTTTCTGAATTGGGGGGGGAAGCTTGAAGAAGACAACCCTGTCCCTGCAGCCCCCATTTTGCAGATGTGATAAGATGTCTTCATGCTGTGCCTGAATTGGTTGTTGAGAGGCCTGATCTCTGGCTTTCCTGCTTACAGAACTTCAAAACATTATAATTAATTTGGTGTGTGTGTGTGTGTGTGTGTGTGTGTGTGTGCACTCGCACCTATGTGCATGTGTGTGAGAGAGTATGTGTGTGCATGTGTGCATGCATATGTGTGCATGCATGTGTTCATGTGTGTATGTGCGTGCACATGCATGGGTACGTGTGTGTGCATATGCAGATGTGTGTAGATATGTACGTGTGTGTGTGTGTGTGTGTGTGTGTATGTGTGTGTGTGTGTTTATCCTGGACAAGTGACTACACTTTCTCTTTTTCAGCTTCCTTCTGTACCAAACCAGAGAGTAGGGGTAGACACCTGAAGCATCCTTCAATTAAACTTTATGGTTCAGTGAAACTGAAGCCCAGAGAGGTTAAGAGACATCCCTGGACGATAGACTACACAAACTAAGATAAACCTGCCTCACATTCCAAACTTTGTCCATCACTCCAGCCTCATGCTGAGCAGTGGTTCTCATCTCATGCCTCCCAGGATGGATGTCTGAGTCACAGAGAGGTGGTCAGGGCCCAGTTCTCACCAAGCTTCTACAGTGAAGCTTTCAACACGCCCGTGAGTGGAAAACTTAAACTCAAGTCGAAATTGAAGCTGCTAGGCTGCTCCCTGTGGTCCATTTTCCACATCTGCTAGCATAATCAGCTGATTTAATCTGGGCAAAATAACCCCAAATCTTGTGAGCCTGATTGCAGCTAAGTGTGACTACACAATCAAGTTCCAGACAGTGGGGTGTGCTCATAACTCTGCCATGCAACTCCTCCTTGCCCTGCTTCCTCACTCACACACACACACACACACACACACACACACACACACACACATACTGGCTGAAACATTTAAATGGGAGCTTGCTGGCTTGATTCATAGGAACAAAGGCACTATGCTATGGATGAGCAGCAACATAGTAGAGCCTGGGTCTCCTATACCCGGAGATACTGCTGGACCCATTCTTCCCCCAGAGACAGAAATCAATTTCTAGGTGCTAACTGAGGCACTGCTGTCGTTTGGGTCTTTCCTATACCGTCTAAGCAGGAATTCTAACCAATAGAGAGGCCAGATGGAATGGGCTAATGGAATACAAATACAGGGCAAATCCTGCAAACTATGGAGGTCAGTATCCCCCAGAGGTCACAGAGCATGAGCTGTCTTAAGAGACTGATGGGAGTCTGGGAAGATGACTCAGCAGTTAGGAGTACATACTATTCTTGCAGAAGACCCAGGTCCAGTTCCCAGTACTGGTCTGCAGTTCATAATTGTCTGTAACTCCATCTCCAAGGAATCTGAGGCCCTTTCCAGCTTTTCCAGGTAACTAATTCACATGCACAGACACGGAAATACACATAATTAAAAATAGATCTTTAAAGCAAGGCATGGTGCTACAAGCCTTTAACCTCAGCACATGGGAGGCAGAGTAAGGTGGTCCTCTGTGGATTCAGGGCCAGCCTGGTTTACATAGCAAGTTCTAGGCCATTAGGGGCTACATAGTGAGACCTTGTCTCAAAAAAGAAAAAGAAAAAATACTGATGAGTAAGAAGGGCTTGGTGGTGCATACCTATAAGTAATCCCAACACTTGGGAGGTTTAAGCTAGCCTGGGCTATATAATGAGAATGTCTAACAACAAGAACAACAAAATAGTGCTGGAAGGAGGAAAGAAGAGCCCACCCAACCTACCGAAGTCCATGGACCCGTGCGACTGCAGTGATGCTAGAACAGAGCTGGTAATTTGGAAAGACACTAAAGAAAAGGCCTGCCTAAAATGTTGGGTTTTGGCCTGAGAGATTATTAAAGTCACCAGGGAAGCTGAAAAACACCAATCCTTACATTCCACTACCAATGTTAGGATTGTGGTCAACCTTCAAGGGTGTATTCCAAGGATGTGTATTTTAAACCTTCTAGATGATTCTGAGGCTGGGATATGTCATATCTGATGAGAAGCTAGGAATGAAACTGGGAGGACCATAAACAGAGAACCCACTCCTCCTAAGACTGTATCTGTCATTATCTAAGCTTTCCTGATTGAGCTTTTAAAATAATTATCAAAGAAGAAGCTATCTATGAGAAATCTCACATGGTGTCTTAGTTACTTTTCTATTGTTGTGATAAACCACCATAACCAAAGCAACTTAGAGATGGAAAGGTTTGTTGGCTTATGATTCTAGAGGGGTAGGAGTCCATCAAGGCAGGAAAGCATGGCGGCAAGCAGCAGACCCGGCACTTGGAGCAGAAGCCGAGAGCTCACATCTTGAACTGCAAGCAGAAAACAGACAAAGGGAATGGGGAGCAGGTGGGGGTCTTAAACTTCTGAGTGACATACTTCCTCCAACAAGACCATGTCTCCTAAAGCTTCCCCAGGCAGTGCTACCAACTAGGACCCAAGAATTCAAATACCCCAGACTGTGGAGGGACATTTCATTCAAACCACTACACATTGTGTCCTGGAAATACCTGGACAAAAAGATGACTTTGTAAGTCAGCTTGCTTGCTGCCTAGTCTGACGACCTGAGTTTGATCTCTTAAATAAACTTATAGAATGCAAGAACTGACTTTAATATATTATCAAATATATTATGATGGCACATGTCTGTGCACACACTCCTGTAAATAAACAAATGCAAAACTTCTTTTGAAGAAATGGTTATGCTCTCGTTCCAGTTCTACCTTTCGCTGTGTTACACAGTGCATAAACCTTGGTTCTTTTGTCAGGGACAATAGGGAAAGTAAAGGTTGCCATGGAGATGAAATAGGAAAATGTATGTACAAATATTGAGCTCAATGTCAACACCCGATAATGCCACTGAAATGTCATGCCTCTGGGCATGATGTTCATGCTTGGTGTTGTGTACAAAGGCAGAGATGACATCAGTGACCCAGGGGAGATGACAGAATGAGGGGCTAGTTGTCAGAACGTCAGTCCACCCACAGGCACCTACCCACCTTGGGTGAAGGGATCCTAGCATCTGCTAGGACTGACCCATGCCACCATGAGTCTTTGGCCCTTGGATAAATAACTGACCCCCAGTTATTAGTGTTCTGTGGTCACTACTGGAGGCCTGCCAAAACCAGGCCAGGCCTCTATGGCACTGATGGGATCTTGTGGAGTCCCAGGCAAGCTCACCCTTCAGCCCTGATTTCCATTAGTTCAGGATAGAGGAGAAAGGGCATGTTCTGGAAGCTCCCAGGGTTCTGCATCATGACTTGGAGAAAATAAAAGAGCTTAATTACTTTGGGGGGAAGTACATGGGCATTTGACATTTTGAAAAATGGTTTCATGACATTTCTTTGCTAGGTCTGGAGCAAAGGCTTATACATTAGGGAAGTGACAGAGAAGGAGGAAGAAGGGGATGGGCAAGGCAGGGAGCCTGGGTCTTTTAATAATAGTTCCTTATATTTACAGAGTGCTTGCTACCATTCAAAGCAGCCTCACAGTCATTACTAAATTATTTGATTTTTATGATAACTCAACAAGGAAGGCAGGAGGTCAAGAAACTCTGCCACTTGCCAGCTGGGTAATCCTTGGCAAATTGACTTTGCCCACATTAGTTTTCTCTTCTTTCACATAGGGATGCTGTCTGCTCCACGGGTGTGTGCTGATTAAATGAAAGTCTATAGATGAGGCCTGGAGGATGGCTCCTAGCACAGGACATGTACTGTGCTGTGCATTTCCATCTCCTCTGGTTATATGGATAAGAAAACTGAGGACAGAGAAATCTCAAGCGCCTGGACACGCCTGGTTCAGGGTTCTCTAGGACCCAGCGCCTGGACACGCCTGGTTCAGGGTTCTCTAGGACCCAGAGCCTGGAC